>JAUUEB010476869.1:0-11315 GCA_032362205.1 Clione limacina | reverse complement strand
CTCTCTCTCTCTCTCTCTCTCTCTCTCTCTCTCTCTCTCTCTCTCTCTCTCTCTCAATAGTTTTGAGGATTTTTGTTACCCATAAGCGAGCACGAGTCGAAAATCTTTGGTTTAATACTTTCGTTCCCACAATGTTGTTGTGGTTGTAATTGGCCGAGGAGTAAAAAAAAGAGTCCAAAGGAAACAAAATATAATACCTCTTTAATAAGTGTCAACGCGCTACGATTCTGAACATAATCTTACCCGGAACTGACGACGGGGATGAACTAGGCGCGTCGCAATCCTTAAGTGAAATAAGTCTTCGTTTTTACAATTACAATTTTGTTACTTATCTCAGTTTCTATGATTCGCTAAGCCATGTACATTTGATCTCAATTGATGCTTTCCAATGCCACCCTTGCGAGACAAAGAAATACAAGCTGTCTGAGCTAAATCCGATGATCCAAACGAAGAAATCGTTTTGCAAGACGCAAATAAGAATTCATCACTCGTTGGGACTTCAATTCTGATCACAGAGAGAATAACCTATTGAAATGGAAAATTAGTTACATGAAAGCCATTTGAAATAAGTATGAGTTTAAACGGGGTTTCTTCCGTTTGTACGACGACTTCATTTCTTATATGTGCACAAGTTGGCTTTCTGTGTTTCATTTTGCTTCTCTTTCCTTGTATCTAAATCTAGTTTGATTTCAGTTTTGGTTTTAAAAGGATGAAGACTACAGATAGAATGGGTTTGGCCACACGACGCTATAAACTCGCTGTTTTGGCACATACATATTCACTACTTGTCGCTTCTTATGGACGTTAAACACATTTTTTTCGTCTCTTTAGCTACATTTCTGATATCAGATAAATAAGTAGGTGCCTGTGTTTTTGTTTACGTCAAATCATTATACAGGATCACATGCTCTCTAAAACAGCATTTCTTATCCTTTGAAAACTAGTAAGAACGGATCTTTTAATTGAACAATTACATACAATTACAAAATGGTCTTTGGAAAACTACTATATTCAAGACTTGATTCTATGACAGTAAGAGTATTTGCAGCATTCCTTAGTTTTAACAATATTAAATGTAAAAATCCGCTTCGAATTAATCCACGAGAGATTAAAAGTTGTGTAACATTTTTTTTCGAAATGTAGTTTTGTTTGGTTGCAGGAACACATTGCGTGTTCGAGATCTTGTCGTGACCATATTTTGTGCTTCAAAAACGTCCCCATCAAAATCAGCGTTAAAAAGTTAAAGGCGTGTGGAAAGCAACATTAACCTATCAACCTTTACAAATCGAATACT
Source organism: Clione limacina (assembly GCA_032362205.1). Lineage (NCBI taxonomy): Eukaryota > Metazoa > Mollusca > Gastropoda > Pteropoda > Clionidae > Clione > Clione limacina. The sequence continues at coordinate 10,021 of JAUUEB010476869.1, read as the reverse complement.
AACAGAACATTCATTGCATATAGGCTCAGGTTGATCCGTTCAATTATTCTATCTTTCTCTTATTTCCGGTTACATCACGATCCTATTCAATTAAAACCATGATCAATGGATGGTTACTTGTCTCTAGAATATATGAGGTTATATAGGGAAAATATGTCAATTACTTGGTCATTTGTCTGTTATTTTTGCTATGTACTATGTTGATTCCCAAGGTTTCCCCATTTGATTTATTTGTCACTGGTATTGTAGACACTTCTTTCTTCATACAATTTCATCTCATTACAGTTCGTAAACGTAGTAGTCAAGTCCAAACCTAATTCCTTGAAATAAATCAACACTTTATTACATATAGAATACGTTAAGTCCATTCAAGATGAGTTTATTTTTGATTCAATCCTTCTATTATTATCTTAGTTCCGATATAACCAAGAGCCTTCTCCAATAAACACTCTGAACAATGGTACATTTTCTTGAACAGATTTTTTCTCTGTAAATTCCCAAGTTTCACATAAGTGCAACAATATTCGATGAATGAGGTTGAAAACGTGTTTTATGTGTATTTGCTTTCATGAAATTAGGATAACGCAAGTTTAATACTTTGGTTTTATGGATATGCGTAAGCATTGTCCAATATATTTTAACAGAAATAAAAATATTTCATAAGTCGATAACTTGTATCAGTTTAAGCAGGGGTGTCTAGGGTTTAATGCCGGGATACTGTATGTGTTCAATAGTACTGTTACATAAACATTTAGCTGTAGTCACAGAAGAGATACAATGATCATGGAATAAATAGTTGTTAATAGATGAATCAAAACACTGTTAACACAATCACCAATTTGATTATTTTGGATCATATTTATTTTTTCTTCTGTTGCAAACAGATTGGAAGTAAGTTTATAATCATTGTGAGGCATTAAGAATCCTCAGTTAAATTGTTACAGTATATTTAGTTTGTATTAAAGGTTTGACCACATAGGTATTGAAGATACCTCAAGATGACCTACGTAACGGTAGGGGCGTAAATTATCGTTGGTAGTCCGTTATCCATGCAGTATTATTGATTATCATTAAACTTATAAATAGATCCTATGAAATATAGGAGAACAAATAAGTAACCATTCAGTAATCACAGCGCAGGTAAGAAATAAAGATAAAAACGTTTCAAGTTATATCCAGCCTCTCTATTAATACATGAACAGACGAGACAGGAGCAGCAGCATTATGAGCACAAATATAAAAGCCGGCAGCCTTGAAGCAGTAGATTGCCCTTGATTGTTCATAAATATGGTTTTAATATGCAACCATAACAAAGTTCGAATTGAACACGATCGTCATGCCAATAGTTTCCATTACCGATGTAAAATAATCCGATCGTTAATTGTCAGATTATATCAAGAGCTCTCAAGAACCCGGTTATACAACATACATTTAACTTTTGATAAAGCATTTCAACCCTTGTTAATTGTATGGGTTGAGAATTGAAAGATTGACTGACATCTAATGCCATACCAATGCTATGCTATCAGTTTGCAAGACACATTATTCTTCATCGAATATCCATCACTCGCGTCTTTGATCATTTATTATGAATTCAACTTTACATAAAGAGATCCCCTTTTTATTAACTGACAAGCATTATTTTCTTTTATAATTATTCCATGCTATACCTAATCAAGTAATTCTTTAAATGTTTAAAGACGTCTATCGAATATATTACTATCCAAACTTCTTAAAATGCACCCCGGTATTTTGCAATAAGATCACTTTTTAACACAGACAAGTATAAAAACCAGTACATCCTGGTTAATGCAAAAAGTTGAAGCCATCTCAAAACTGAGTCGTTCAACGAAAAGAAGCCAATAACCAAGAAATAAGATCCAGACAGTCAAAAGGGAGAAAATCACAACAATCTGATATAAGAATATATTCAAGATTGCACTTAACTCTGGTAAAGCTTCGTCGTCCCTAACATATTAATTGTTTTCGTACAATCATCCGGGAATTAACGAAGTCTGGCGTTCTTCATATATAAATCAGTTACATCTCAGAAAATGTACTAATAATAGTATAGGAAATTGAACATGTATAATTATAATTTGTGGTCACTCAATTCGTCGATTTTGTCGTTACGCTCCCTCTAAGTGCAATTGTTTCATCACAAATATTCAAAAGTGGCAGTGAAAAACTCAAAATGCCTACAAAAAATATTAGTTTAAAACTTGTAAACACATACTACAAATAACAGTCAATACTGTTAAAAGACTTCCCCTGAGAATCAGCTCAGCCAATGATAAAAATCAAAAAAGTTTCGAAAGACCAATCGTCCCCTAAAGGTTTAAATGTATTATTGAAATCCCCCCCCCCCCCCTAAGCCCTAAAAAGTATTCACACAAATGCTCATCTTTTAAATGAAAACCCCTTTGCACTACCCAGGCGCTGTTCGACCCTTGTTGTAAGCGCTTCGCTCACCTAGAAAATAACCGGAATTATATCATACTGACTGGTTTTAGCTCTAAGTGAACTCTTAATCTGAAGTTGCTTGCGTACTAATCATATTCTAAATTGTTTGCGTTTTAGTATCATATTCTGTACAATATCAATACCGAATCAATATCATGCTGTGTTTTACATCCGTTTTACAAAATAATATGTATCTTCCGGGTTACAATGTCCATTCAACATTGTTCTGGTGCGTATCAAATTTAATGCTTTGTTGTACATCCGTTTTAAATGGGGGATATGTCGTACAGGATGTATATTTTAAAGTAAATAATTTCATATAAATATCGTGATAAATAATTCTAAAAAGCAGCACAAATTAAAACTATTGAGAGCCAAAAAGGACACGACCTTAGGTATCTTTTAAAATTACTATTGTATTTCTTGAAGTCGTGCATTACGCTGGGGAGCTTTACAAGTATTACTATTAGTATGCAATTATAATATAAGTATTGTTCTTGAGATTTATTTGGTGACTAGCTTAAATTATTTCACATAAAAATATACGAATTGACATAAACAAAGAAATCGGGTACATAACAATACCGATTGTATAGCATAACAGTAGATGGAGTTTGAGCGAGAAGGTAAACAATTGAAACAATAGCTCAATAATGATAAGTATATTTAATTACATATAACACATAGACAAAATTGCTACCCTTGCAAACAAACTGATAGCCAAAACTTGCATCTAAATGCAAATGGCTCCTCCGTGCAAAATCAAACTTTTTCCTTAAGTTCCCTAACAGCCATTTTGTTGTTTGAAGATGTAACAAATGGGATTTTCGTTATATAAATGATGCCAATACATCAATAGAAACAACTTGTGTACATGGTATGGTATACCAGTCCAGTTGGAGTTAACATCAAACAAAGTTATGTGGCTAGTAGCTAAGTACCCGGTCATGCACGGTAAAAAACCCCACAAAAACACGAATTTTACTGACATGTTAACCGCTCTCTCTCTCTATGCGCTATGCGCCAATATGCCCCCACCCTGTATTTAAAAATCGTAGTTTTAAGACAACCTTTTATCTTTACTATTTTAATCAGTTGCTGTGCACGTTGTCTATGAACGTTAGTGCATGTGCGTACAATTGAAGTTCAGATTCATCGCGCGGTTATTAAGATATATACAAATACTAAAAAGGTGAATCATATTGTTAACACTCAACCGAATTACACGAAAAGCTCCACTGCATATCCGGTCATGTCTATACATACATTGATAAAGTTTCAAATCGATGAAGTCAAATATGTGGCTGTTATTCCATTGTATACATATATTTCAGCCAGCAACAAACTAATACAACACATACACAAGCAAATATATGTGAATACGTATGTAGACAGTTAAAGACTCAAATTAAATTGAGTATGGTCTACTGGCATGAAGACCATGTGATAATATCTACAATAATTGAATATCCCTGATAATTTGATTGACAATCGCATGATCTGGAATCTTATGAAACACAAACAATTGCATATTGATAATTTAAAAAAGTAAACGATCTCATGTGATCGGAAACTTGTAATCATGTAACAATGGGCTAATGCTGAACATATCTGTTTTGATATTAAATAAGCATTTTTGACATTAGTTCATTTTTATTCGTTGAGGTCTTATTGGCAAGTTTATAAGACAAGCCGCATTATCCCTGTTTCCTGGAACATCAAACGGGTCTAGTTCATTTATCTGCAATATGCAATGGTTGTCTGGGGAAAATAGATCACACGGATGAATATAAATGATGTATAAGTTAGAAACTTAGTGCGCGTCTTGGCAACTATTTTCTACTGACCTTGAACTATTCTCTCATAGTAATCTTGATAGAAAACAAACATGTTGACTAAGTGTTAGACATATACACGTGATAACTTTGAATATGGGATATATCTTACAATAATCTGCACACCCAAGAAAGTCATGCCTTTTAGTGATGTTTCGATTGACGGTTTTTGATATATTAACACTTCAAAGATTTGAAATATGCTCGGAAAAAGTTAATGGAATTTCCAATTTGTTTTATTTTAATAACCTATTTTTACCAGATGATTAATTCGTTTCTTAATGATACATTTTTGTTGCATAACCGTTCACAATATTAAAGCGACAAGATACACAAGAGTTACAACGACATTCAATGGTTATCCCTTAAGATGAGACCACCGATCGGAATGTCAACCAAAGAAAGATTACCTCCCATAAGGCGATGAAAAGATATTCAATGTTTCTAGAGTTCTTCAGCACAATTCAACGTCGATTAATTTAATGGCAAATCGGAGTTTTTTAAGAAGTTAATCCTTCATCAAGCTTCTATCAAAGTTACATCAGAGAGTGTTTTAACCTTCCTTCGGGCTTTCATATTTTAAAATATCTTATCATGCATGCAATGCCAATCGGAATCTGTATGGCTTTTACATTAAAAAAGTGTAGTTAGTCTTTTGTCCTTATCCCTTTATCAAAGGAGATTACACTGTTAAAACGTATTCATCATCAAAGCCTGTTAATGAAATGCATTGTTCGCAACAAGGTCATTTTAAATGGACATGTTTTTCGTTGAGTGAAGCTAAGTGGCCAATGTGTTGATCGGTATTTTAAGCGATTTGACATGTTCATGATCTTTTAGCACATATTCTACTTCACCTGGTCATTCAAACTTAATGTTAATTACCAAACACAATGTCCACCCCCTTAGATTGTTCATGTCTTAAGGATGTCTTTTGGATCTTTTAAACATATTGTATGTGTTATTTGAATTCTCTTTTGGCCAATCTTACTATATATTTCGGTCAGTACGCGCCCTCAGTTTGTCGGGATGCCTTTCTAAAAATCTAAAATGTATTTGACTTCAAGAGAAGTTCACGATGCATTTTTCCTGCCCTAAGATTCCGACACATTTGTGTGACATAATCAGAAATCAATGCTGACCTTAAGGTTTATGTTTATAGAACATTGTTACATATGTACACAATGTAAAACTATCATGAACGTTCTTTTTTCTGCAAAACCAGTAATAATAGAAACATGGGCTGCGAGACTTTGGGCATTCTTTTGGATCAAAAACTTAATGTGAAATACAGGCGCGTAGCCAGGAATTTGAAATAGGACTTTTTGGGCACTTGAATCTCATATGAGGATAAATGGCCGCGAAGCGGCGAACATTTTGAAAATATTTAAAAATAAATTGCAAATTGGATCGAAATGGAGGGGGGGAATTTCCTAATGTCAAGTTGTAGACGATCCAGAAGACTAACAGATAATCAGACTTAGGGATTACATTGATTTACTTATTTGAAAACAAGTTGGGTATGGTACAGATGACCTGCAATTTAATTTGTTTTTTTTCCATTTAACTATGGCGTCAAAATATTTTTTTTACAAAAAATGCATGGTTTGTAAACACAATGGAAACTACTGTAAATATATTGTTAACCAACTTGGTAATTTCGTCTGCACACCGAGTTTATCTTTTAACAAATGAATTTAGAAGTACACTTGATATTAGAAAGTAAAACATGGGAAAAATTACTTAGGAAACTCGGTATTCACTATACCATAACATGTGTCAATAGATTCGTTGACTTACACAACTAGAAACAGGTGTTCTATCACATTGTATTGTGTAATCAACCCAGATTTACTGTATAAATTCATAGACAAAGATGTAATGAAAAAACAATAGTTAATGTACATATATAAATAACACCCGAATAGGAGTTAGGGTACCTATCATTGAACTACCCATGAACATGTAGCATGCTAACAGGAAAGCATAACATGACGTGATTGATGACAAACAGACACTTTTCAGTAGACAATCAATGCCTCATCCGTAACTCAAGAAGAATTGGATGTTTATAAAACATACCCGGAATCGTTTTAAAAATATCGTTGCCTGTCACATTTTTTTCTCATCTAAGCGTATCGTATATAACAATTGTTCAGAGTTGAGAACAAGCTTAGCCATTAATAATTTCTTCAATTGTCTACATCTACAATGGTTGCATCAATCAGAACTAATCCTTAACTTGAGTACGCTGAACACATCGGGACACAAAGACAAAGTATATATCTTATATTATGTTTGCCTACAATTAGTTCGATGGTCAAAAGGAGACGGACTTGTTTGATAATTTCATACTTTAACTTGGAAAGTGAAAAGCATAAACTTAAAATATCCCATACTAATTGTATCATGTGCCTAAACAGCTAAGCTTGTGGCTTTTGGGTGCTCTGCAGTTTTAGTTTGCGCTGTTTAATAACAATTCTAAAACGTCTTCAATTTAACATCCCATCAATTTAACGACACACCCAGTGGATGTATTTTGTTTTTGTATTACGTCCCTCCAATTTTAAAATGGGGTTAACGCGCACACAGTTTAACATATTCAAATATTTTCTTAGCAATTTGCAATTGATATTTTACATATTTTAAACCTAAAAAAGACAAATTAATAATATAATAACATGTTAACTGTTTTACCTCGATAGATTGACAATACTGGTAATGCATAGATGTATAAATATACAGGGAAATAAATAAATGTCCACTAACACATTTTTTAATAATCTTAGGTAGCCCTACATATTTTGGCTTTTAGGTGGCTTATGGAATCAGAGTAAATAATAACATTCAAACCCTTGCACTTTTCAATCATATTTAACCTCTTAAATGCTAATATGTCAATCTAACTACCATTGAATTAATACACCTGTATATAGTCTTTAACTCGGTTATACATTTGTATAAAGGATATTATTATTATTATTTGCATCTTTAAAGGATATAGTTTTGTTTATTATTAAGAGAAGTATGTGTCGTCATTGGCGAGGGATTGTGTATGTCTAAGCCCACCACAATCCGTGTGAGTGGACGCATGGATCACTTCATGCATCATCTCGCTCGGGGACTTGGAACCATGAGAGGTAACAGACCTTTATTCGAGTTTTCATTAAAATAGTTTACACTTCTTTTAATCATTCAAGTCTTTGATAGCAGGATGTGTGAACGATACCATGCCAGGCAAGTATGAAGTGAACGATACCATGTCAGGCAAGTATGAAGTGGATTTTAGCGTAGATGATCTTACACTTTAAAATAAACAAAAATAGCTTGTTAAATAAGAAATAACATGTCTCTTATCATTGATACAGAGTTAAGTCGGACTAAAACTAACAATCGTTACATAGTCACTACCCTAAGCAACGTAGGGACTTTCAGTGATATTAAAAGACGTGCCATTAGGAGGTGAGAAATGGGATATCCGCTCTTGGACCCCATATCAGCGTAAGTATTTGTTAGTTTGATCTTTCTATCCAGGGAGCATGAGAAATATAGCATTAACATTTACCACTCACGAATATAATATTTTATCATTATCATCCTAAGAAACCTAAACAACATTGTGATGTTTTCTTCAAATGAGCATTATCCATCAAAATATCATAAACCGTATGAAAACGAAGTAGATGTAGCCGATCCGGAAGGAATTCAGAGTTAAGGAGTGCAATATGTGAAAACATGTTGGGTATGGTACTGATGACCTTTATTCGACCTTGTTAATTTACAGTTTTACTTTGACGTCAGATTGGGTCACTATCACAATAAAATTCATGGTTTGTAAACAAATCGGTAACTACTGTAAAAATATATTAAGCCAACTTTGTAAATTCGTGCGCAGACCGATTTTATCTTTCAACAAATTGACTTGCAAGTTTTATTTCATTATGTATTTATAGGGTGGTAGAAAGAAGGCGCGTATTTAGTGTTTTCAAAAAGGGTAATGGGTATCAGTATATAAGTATTATCTGTATCGGATGTTTAAAACATTTAAACGGGGACCACACAGATTTGTGTTTTGTTTCAAAAGCAGAAGTCTGTTGCTGAATATGTCAAGTGTAAGGGATAGTTAATTATGCCCCCAGAAAATCCCATGTCCCTGTTTCAAGCTAGTTTTTATCAGACTGGATGATGAAAAAGATCATAAAAAATAAAAAAAACAGAAAACTGTCAAAATTGGGGCGTGGGTTGGTAAACAAAAATGTTCATAATGACAATATCTTCTCTTTGGTTGCATAGTTACTCAAAGGTTAAATATGACAGTAAACATCAGGGGAAATCCCACAAAATGAAAAATACTTATATAAACATTGCAGAGGACTGCTTCTCCGAAAAGATGTTGACTTTGGCTGACTCTTTGTTGATTAAACGTGTTTGATCATTGTCATAAGGAATGACCGTGACTTATGAGAGAGATAAACTAGTCTGTGCTGTCTGATATTATCTACCGACCTACAGGATACATTCGACGTGACCATTAATGTATGGCGTTTTATTTTTCTCCCTTTATCATCATCTTTTAATTATGATAACTAAGAGCGTGAACGTCAACTTTCTTGCTAATATTTCTTTTATCTTGTACATCAAAACATAGCTAGAATAATAAGAGATCAGAATCACTGACAACATCATGTATTATGTAAATACTTCAGTGTTTCTTCTTTGATGTTTATGGCCCAGAAGTATTTTTTTTTACCCAAAACCACAGAACTAGAATATAATACAGAAGGTGAAATGGGCGTTTTTAAGTGGCTAATCAGACGCCAGTGTCCGCCATCTTGGACGGACGGACCAATCACTCACTCCCGTTACTTGCCACTTGATAAACAACACATATATACTTTTCAGCTCGTCAGTTCGATCGATCAACACTTTAATTCAACTTCTACTTTATACATTTTGTGTTATTTAATGGCCCAATGTCAGGTAAAGGACAATATGATCAGACTGTGAATTTATGAATGAATAATTTGGTGCCTTTGTCTTTAATGTAGTCGTTCCCATGAATTTGTCATCACTAGCATTTAATTAGTATCACACCTTAGTTTGGGTTAAAGCCTAAATCATATTTAGTTCGTAGTTTTAATATACAAAAGCAGCATGTCATTGCTAATGGTTTCATCAGTCTTATTAAAGTATGGATTGTGATATGTCGATTCCACATCTTTTGGGGGGGGTCAATTTTGTTCACCGTGATTTCCTTTGATGGTTATTTTATGGCTTCGGTCAACAAGTGTTAGACGGTTTGTCTGTAACTATCAGTATTTGATCGGGATAAACATAAGTCACACCTATGTGAGGGGTATAAATTGTGTCCCTTCGTTCATGGTGTCCGACGTTGCTCATACTTTTATGGTCTTAGATAAAATTGAGTGTCGGTTTGTTTGTAAAGGAAGATGGAGATTAACAAATCTCACACCTCCGTTGGAGGTATCAATGTGTCGCTTTGATCCTCAAACAATTCGTTATAAGTGAATTAACCTGTACCAATATTTAATTTTATCTTTTTTGTTGGTTCAAATGATTTTATTGCTACTTTTACAATATGAAATGAGACGTAAGGATAATTATTCGTACCTAACATTTGGTCAGGCGCGTAGCCAGGATTTTGAAATGGTGCAAATTTAGTGCAATTAAGAGCATATTTTCAAAGAAATGGTCGCAAAGCG
>JAUUEB010476858.1:0-11317 GCA_032362205.1 Clione limacina | reverse complement strand
TTTCTCGGGTCTTTTCGGGAGTCTTTTCGGGTCTTTTCGGGTCTTTTCGGGTCTTTTCGGGTCTTTTCGGGTCTTCTTGGTATAGATCAGTGCCGGAATTAGCCATGAAAACAACTGCTATTAATTGATCATAGCTGCTGTCGATCGTCTGTCAACATGATAATGTATAATGCTATTACTTAAATTAAGGAAAATGGCAACGGAACAATATATTAGTGCAATACAGATTAAAACCTTAAATATGGCAACTTGAGCTTGTTATTTAGTTGTTTACAATATTATAAATATTGTAATCTTACTTAAAATGCAACAACATGAGCCAAAATAATAAATAAGGAAAGTTATGATTTTTAAGAGAAAACAGTTTGTTTACTGAACACTCGATATGTCAGATGTCATTAGTGAAAATTCAAGACAATCAATTGTGTTTAATTAGTATGTTTAGCACATAAGTGGCAGGTATAAGAAAAATAAACGGCCAAAAGGGTTGCTACACTTGTATGCAAGCTACGTTTACTCAAAATGTCAATATGTTTTTAGTATGAATACATATTCATTAATTCAGATAAAACAATAGTGGTATTATACCTTAATAGCAATATATTTTCAATCTAGTGAAAGATTATGGAATTTTTGCGATTTTTCAAAATGTTACATATGGACAACACTGCATTGAGCTAGTGTCATTCCATAGACATTTCAACCACGTTTTGGAAACACATACATGGGGTCATGCAAGAGAGTTTGCGAGATTAAATAACTGCTTTCTATGAAGAAATCCTCATTTGCATAACCCCTGCACTAATCAATTAATCATGTCATATTTGACAAAATACAGGGGCCTTGACTAGAGATATATTAATTAAGATTATACGATTTTATGAGTGAGCACTCATTTGAACGACCCCTCTACGAATCAATAAACAATGAAATATTTGTCATAACTCAAAAGTTCTTAATGTATACTGAAAATTCGTAATCATAGCTTTTTTATAAATGGTACTTTACTTGTGAATTTTTGTCATTTTTTACTGTTTTTGGTAAGTTCAATAATGTAGAATAAAACAGTAAAAAATGACAAAAATCCACAAGTAAAGTACCATTAATATAAAAAGCTAGGATTACGAATTTTCAGTATACATTAAGACCTTTTGAGTTATGCTCATTTTTCAAATTTGGGAGGAAAATTCCTATAAATGTAGAAATGAGGGTAAAAATTCGTCAACGGAATTAATGTGAAACGGACTATATCAGAACATTCACTAAATGTGAAAAATAGGGGTTTTTGGGGTATGCGTGCTGGACTATAGATTATGCAAGATTTTGTCCATATTGAAATTACATAATCACGGCAATGACAATAAAATCATCATTTGATCGAACAAGTTCTTTATTGAACATTATGAAAAAATGATTATCGTGCTTCCCCTTCTCTTTGAAAATGTTTAAAGTTTGATCCAAATCATAATAAGGCTCACAACCACCTTCGTCAACAACTATTGAAGACATATAACAATAATATATTGCAGTTATAAGCGGTAGCTACTTATTGTTATTTATTTTGAGTCGCCTCAGTCCTAAAATATGTGTTTAAGCAAATAAGCGTTAACGTATTCAACTTTTTACTCCTTTAAATTATACAAATTGGGTTTATCAAAGGGCACTTACTCAAAGTTTCCAACGTAAACTTCTTGTTTCCGTTTACATATTCTATGTATATCTTTGCCAAAGTAAAATATTAACACATATTTTGAAGTTATAGATATATCCCTTTTGTCGACTTCGGTTTTATTTGGTGACAAAGTATGCATTTATTCATGTTTAAACGTGAATCTAGCTAGAATAAACCATATTTGTTGAACTTTCACGTAAAGCCGGTTGTGTAAAGGTGCAATAATAATTCAGTTCTGCGTATCAACTTTGATTGTGAATGCCAAACAGCATTTTCATTGAAAAAAACCGAAAAGTACCTCCTCAACACTGATACTATAAATGCCCCCCCCCCCCTAGATAATAGGAAAAGTTAACAAATGTTATGATACACATTTACCACAGAGTTCTTCTTTTTATGGTTTATCTGTTCGAAAAACATGTCAATCAAGCCACATAGCTTTTAAATAACAAGTGGCTGTCCAGCTCCCATGGAACAAAAATACATTAGAGACTGTCCTTTAACAATAACAATTGCAATAACTTAATTTCTCACGGATACAGAACTTGGTTCTTGAGTGTTCTTGTCTTGTTATATATAATTTTGTGTTAATATTTTTCTGCAGTTTGGTTGCATTAGCATTTCAGTCATTTTGTAATATTTCTTTTTCTTGTTTGTGTCTTTGAGCGTTCTGCGTAGCTTGCCTTTTTATAATTGTAATCCAGTTTCATTGCCGCCCACTCAGGTACGTATGCGTACTTTTGTCATGTCAGCATAGATAAGAAATTGACTGACATTTGCTCTAATTGTTATAAGACTCTTATAATTGGCAACACTTCACATCAAAAATATTGATGTCTTATCACCTCAATTATGTATTTCTAAATACTTAGACAATTTGTAATCATGTCGTTTTGGTTTTTTGACAAATGTAGTACGGCCTGTGAAATTTGACAAAAACACTATTTGGGAGATATACACTAAAATGTAATAAAGGCCCATTCTTGCTTATTAGTAATGACTTTTTTTTCACGAATCATTAACATACCTCAGTATCTCATAAGGGGCTACTTTGCTACTTTTGCCTCCAGACAATATTGATTATGAAATATATTGATAAAAGACGTTGTTGTCATTGTTGCCCATGCTGGTGGCAATCTCACTTATGAAAAAATGACTTATGAACGGGCATCAAAGGCAATTATAGCGATATAGAGGGGATATTCAGACATTTTGGTTGCAAATGGGACCAAAATAACTGAGGAGATTAATGGTTGCTATACAATCAGAATACCCTTCATAAAAGAATCCCACCTGTCATTACACAAAGAAAGAGAGAGAAAAGGAGACATGAAATCAAGTGTCAGTAGAGCTTAGCATACGTTGAGCAGATAAATGGGGGGGGGGGAGGGGCTACGTCGAGTTCTCTTGGTGCGACCAACCTAAGTAACATTTTATACTTTAAGGCAACATTATGAAACACCTTATATTTCGAGTCCGAGTATGTATCATCAATTTAGTTTAAGAATTAAGTTGTCAATAAAGTAAGAAGTATCCAAAACAATAGCCAAAGAAGCTTTAGCTGAAGGTTTTTAAATATTTGTTCATGTTGAGGTTATAATGTGTTAACAAGAGTTCAAACAAGAGGCAGGTTAATGGAAATATTATGTAGTACTAATACATAACATAAAGGGATTAATGATCGATGTTTACGAGAATATAACTCAACTTACAATAATATACATTTAACGAATCTGCGTGTGTTATAAGTGGCACATGTACGTCTTGTAATAGTTAACGAGCTTCCGTTCAAGATACAACGACATATTATTGTGTTATCACCTTTTTGGGCTATTTATTGCCCACCTGTATTATTAGTATTAATATAAGGCAATGACTTCTTCATGACATTGTGTGTCTGTGATCAAAATCGTAGATATAGGAACATTTCTGTATTTTCTATTGATTTCATTGGCCTAATCGCATGCAGACGTTAATAATACACATACTACGTAATAATTGTCATGTTGGTCTGACACTAATTCCCTTTAGATAAGCAAACAGAGACGTGAAATACAAATCCATTCTGATTTCCTAGCTTTTCCTTAAAAAGAATGATATTGTCAACAATTTGTTGACTGAATATATAATCAGTAGTGCTTTTGATTGTTAACAGCATGCTATCAAATGCATTTCACATAGTCATTAAAGTAATGCCATTGTGTCGACGCACGATGTCTACTATTAACATGTCGACAGTGTAGCAATAGACAATATATTATCCCCAAATGTAACCAATGGCTCAATTTAGCGACCCCTTTCATGATACTATCATACTGAATGAGATTACATCATAAAAGGGGACGCTAAACTGTTCACTAGGTACCTTAATTACATAATTCGTAATATCAAGTGTTTAGAAATAGACAGAAAGCTAAAAACTATTGGCAAACTTCGTAAGGTATTTTGAAATGAACCATCGAGCGAAGAGTAAATGGTTCCATCCCATTCTTGGGTATGTAAATGATAAAAATAGCAATTCATCAACGTGGTACAATAAACCAACATATACTGGACTGGTAACGATTTACCATGCTAGCATCATGATTTCATACAAGTTTGGTATATAATAGTTGCGTTCGAGAACACGTTTTGCCTTCTCCATAGACTCATGGAAGTGATGCAAATTACGATGAATGTGATGCACAAAATCTGGCACTACAGTGTGCTTATATCGTTAAATCAATGTTTTACAACTGAGTCTTATTTTATTACAGCATAATGCTGATAGGCTCTCTTATTATTATGGAGGGTTAAAAACGGGGGTTCTATACAAAGTTTTAGATCGACAAGTGATACTTTTATTATAGTTTCATGTGTTGCGGATCGTGTGGCGATATCTATTTTTTTAATTTAAAGCCTAATTTTTGCGTTATTGAAGATTTAAAAAATTGAGTCGTCGTCGTTGGGTGTTCCCGTCCTGCGTTTAGCCGCCGTTGTTTGTAAACTTTATTTAAAGATAAATAATTACGATAAAACAGGGTCAATTAAACGCTCTAGGTACGTACTAACACACAAGCTGATTTGTGTTGTCTGTTATCGGTATCCCGGCTAGCTCAGGTGGTAGAGCACGGGACTCTTAATTTCGAGGTCGTGGGTTCGAACCCCATGTTGAAAGAATTTTATTTATTGTTCTTCATCATTATGTCTGTCTTAAATCTGTCTTACACTTTCGGAGAACGGGGCATCTACTCGTAGTATGTATATCTTTGAAATATAAAAATCTTTTTTAAATTGAAAAGCCTGCCGAAGTTTTAAATGACGTTATCTGTATCATTATTTATAGCCTGATATATTTCAATTCACAATTAGTTAGTTCGATACAGTCCGATAGCTTGTTAAGCAAAAGTCGTATGGTTAGAATTTTCTTGATTTACACAAACCCAATATGGCCGTTGTGGGACCTGGATGCGATGCTGTCAAACGCTTGACAGGTCAGGTTTGATCAAGGAAACATTGGTGCGTTGAAGATGCTACATCAATCTCTCTACACAATGATTCTTGAGTTTGTTGTTCAAACAGCCCACGTTATGTCAGAATTACATCTATTCACTACAGATCCACCTTCAAAAAGGTCTCCCTATTCAACTTATATAACAAACTAATCGCTCTAATGGGTGCCCCTTCTCTATGTGCAGGAGCGTAGACAGGGGGACATAAGGGAATGCCCCCATGTGAGATCCAAAATGCTCTTAATTGTCACTATTTTACTAATCTCGGTTATTGTTTTGATTATATCTAACGCCCTCCCCTCTATTTTTTTCAAAATCCTGGCTACGCGCCTGTCTACTGTCTTCATCTTATAGTTTAATTCTGTATCAAGTTTTATAAGGATAAACTGGTGTTTGACTAACTTTAGATAACCGGTTTCGGAGCCGATGCTTTCTTATCAAAATATTTGGTCGTCATTGACAATATTATATTGAATATCCAAATCGATCCCAATACACGTCTGTCAGTACCAGACACAATCATAAAAGTTCTTTGTATCTCAAGTCCTGGGTGTTGGTCAGTAATCTCCATATATCTACTCCACCTGGTCACCTTATCAGGTTGTCCTGGCATTGGACATAAACAATCAACACTGGACACAAGTCTGGTCCAGATTCTTTGTGATTTATTGGGGTCTAAGTTCAGTTAAGAACCCTGAACACGATCTTGGACTGTCATGTGACCAACGAAGAAAGTACTTGGAAATGTAATGAAACTTAATAATATAGCTGTAAAGCTATGTTCCAGTTTACTGTACATGTTTCAAAGCGACTGATTACTTAAATGACACTAAGAATGAATTCAGCTATAATTCAAAACAGTTTGGATTCTTTATGTGGTTCGCTTCTGATATCCCGAATTGCTAATGTTGTTTTTTGTTATGAAAAAAGTTATGAAGAGGTTATCTTCTTTCCCTCTGTCTTAGAGACAAATAAACAAACTTTGTCTTGTTGCCTCTTTTCAAGCTACCAGACCCAAAACCTCACTATAGTTGCCACTGTTCGTATATTCATAATGTCCTTTTAGCTCGTCATTATAGTAAACTTATGTCTACACCATCAACTTTAGTAGAAATGTACTTTTTCCACTATTATTTTAAAAAAAGTTACACTATAAAAAGTCGACTTAACCAAAGAACGAGGTTTAATTTCCAATCATTCTCATATTTCTTAGTAAACTATTGATTTGTTTAAATAAACAATTTTCAAATAACACGATATACTTTCCATAATTAGATGTTGATGCCACGAAATACCTAGAATGTAGTAATTACTAGAGTGATGTTATCATTGTTGAAGCGATAAATACAAATATTGATTTTACTCACTATAAATTAAATCATGCAAATGACGAGGCGAACGTGATACAAATGATATTGTAAACACATCGTTGCCATGGGTGAAGGCTAACAGGATGCAAACCTGAGAGCAATCAACATTCCACTGACATGATGACCGGAAAAAGAAGATTATGTTTATTTCCTCCTTCAATTACAGACGATTATCATTACAGACGATTTTGGGAAATAACAGCAGTAACCAAGCGCGTAGCCAGTATTTTGAAGAGGGGGTAAACTGTACGTATATTTTCGTCGTGAATTTGAGCAAATAAACAAAACCTTGACCCATAAACCATAAACAACAACAACAACGCGTACACGGCACATATTTTTACCCTAAGCTGTTTCTTCCATTCACTCATTAATTTTATATTTTTTCTATTATAACCATGTGTAACGCATGCATCTGTTACACTACCTATACATACGGGGAAAATGACCCACAACAGCGGTATCTCTCATTTCTGTTTGGATATAATGACTTTTACACGTTTACACTAAACATGAAAACGTGAGAACTAATCTTGATACCAAAGCCTCGTCACGTGTTTTGAGTCACTTGTTGGCTGTTTAGTGTTTGTACAAAAAGGTTAAATGAGAACAACTATTATTCTGCCCGTCCCTCCTCCTTGACCTTACTCTCGGAACTCAGATTAAGGGTCTATTTTGAGTGATTATTTACTTGATTTATTTTGTTATCAGTATATTAACAAATAAACCGCGTATCTTAAACAAAAGAGTTACATAGCAATAGTTAAAAGAGGTGAATGGTGGCGGGTCAAGTTGTTAAAAGATGTGTATGGTGGCGGGTCAAGTTGTTAAAAGATGTGAATGCTGGCGGTCAAGTTGTTAAAAGGTTATTTAATGGTTGTTAAAAGAGGTGAAAGCTGGCGGTCAAGTTGTTAAAAGATTATTTAATGGTTGTTAAAAGGTGGTTAAACATGTTTTAAGAAATGTGTTTATTTGACATCGAATTAGTTGTTAGATTGTGTAAGTTGAAAATGTTTTCAGCAGTGATTGAAAGATATCAAAAGTTTGTTTTTGATGTGAGCGAAATATATGTTAAACGGTGGTCAAAGCTTATAGAGTTGGTCAGAAGAGTGGTTCTTGGCGGTCAAAAGAGTGGTTAGGTGTGGATCAAGAGATATAACACTTATGCTTAAAATGGCTGTTAAAAGCGATATTCAGTGTAGTTGGTCGTCAAAATGTGTAATCAGTAATCAAAAGAGAAGCTGGGTATGCAAAAGATTCAGCGTAAAAAAATAAGTTTTGCAATACAAATCAACGCTTAATACAATTTAGTTGACATTTGAAAAAATCAATGTTCAATAAAGATGAGGAGGGGGATGTAAACGTGATTGTATAATCAACAAATATAGGGTAACTTAGATATTTTCACGACACAATAATTGTAATGTATAGTACACCATGCATATCTTATTAGCTAACATCATGATCACATAAGGTCGATACGTCTTTATTTGTATGAATCCTCAATAACATATAAAATAGCATTGATATGAAATATTTCATGGCTGAAACTATCTGTAAAAGAATTCCAAAATAATGTTCCATACTTCCTCACTCGTGTCAAATTATTAAAGACTGATGTGACGTATGAACATTAACAGAGTTGACATTCATATTTTATAACACCCGATATCACATATCCCTCTATTGTCCAGGCATAAAACATTGAATCAATTAATAATCGATAACAAAATCAAACATAGCCAAGAATCGAACGACATTTAAACACTAGAAAGTGAATGGCAATGAGTTATTCTTAGAATCGGTTATGAGTTCTCTATTTGAACAGTGAGAACAATAACGATGAAAGGGAATTACGGGAAGCTTGGTTGATAGGTTGAGTTACATATACAATGTTATCGCCACCCATGGTTACTTGAAATACTAGCTCAATAGGCAATTTGTGAAGACAAAGGATATTGCAATGAACTATTTTGTTCAATACAAAATGATTTGTCGACTTTGCTATGTACATAAGGTTGGAACATAATAGACCCGTCGTCTAGCGATCGGAGTTTGCATCATTATGGCATAATCACAACAGACTATATTGGTAAGCATAAAAATAGCCAGTCAATTGTATTCAATATATGAGTTGATCGCTTTTGATATTGAGAATCGATTGAACCGTGATCATCGTGTGAACTTGTTCAAAACTAGAGTGTGCATGTACTCACTGGGGTCGTTCGATTTGGGTTGGCAACGCACTCGGCCTTTTTGTCAACGCATATTTTCTCAATTCACTGCCTTCAGTACACAAGTCGACTGTTCACTCAATTAACTGCGTTCAGTACACAAATTGACTGAGATAAGCATATCCCCACTTGACTTAGTAAAATTTCCTATTCTACATCTTATAAGAATTTTACTGAAATGTAGCATTTGTATCTACCTTATTTCCTAAACCTATTTTCAAGCCTAACTTCTGTCGGCGTCTATAGAGTTGTAGATTCAATAGTAACGAATTGATCATGGTTCGAATCCTGCTCGAAACCTATTTCATTTTTTGATAATTTGTGGAATATAAAGTTGTACTAAGTTCATTCAGGTTTCATTTCTTTGAAATACCAGAGCAGCGTTCCGTACAGGTGAGGAATGAATGAAACCCTAAAGACATTCCTCTGGCTCGTACACCTTTGGCCATTTCTATGAATTTCTCCAGCGTCTCTTTGTTGACTTGCTGTCAGTCACTCTGCCCCTCCCATGGTGATTTGTAAATAATGCTGTGACCCCGGGGTCAGGATGTCAACTTAGCGTCTTCGTCTTCTTTGTTCATTGTCACTTGAAAGACTAGATACATGACAATATGTTTAGCTCTGCTGTAAGAGATTGGCTGATGGACACACAGAGACAAATATTTGAATATATATTACCATTATATGTCTATTTTGTCGGAGACGGTTAGAGCAATCGGGGATAATGACGGCCATTATATGTCTATTTTGTCGGGCACGGTTAGGGCAATCGGGGATAATGACGGCATAGTATCGCATAGAGAAGACATGATTTTAGCGCCGATTAGGTCGACACTTTCACAGTGCTCTATTATTTTGAACCAAATAGCTTTTCACTATATTTTTCAAGTCAGATAATGACTTGTTTAAACTACTTGTTGTTTCTGTTTAGTCAAATTGCATTGGTAAGTATAATGGTTTTGACGGCAATATGTAATCGCTGTAAGAGTGGATAGATTGTTCTGTGTCGAATGTTATTTTAACTTACTAATTCCCTTAACGTTATACATTCTATTTTAAGCCACCTTATTCGTGAATAGTGAAAAGAAAATATCAAGACTTCTTGTACATTTAGGTAAAGACATGAATTTGTACCGTCTCTGGTCAAAACGTGACACATTATGTCACAGGATCATTAACTAGAGTTTGGTACTATTTCTTCTTATACATAAAAAACATTTGTTGAAAATATGAAAATAATTATTTGAACACTAAAAAAGTTATAATGGTTTCAGTGTGCTATGTATCAAAAACATTGTTTGATAAATTGCTTTTTAACTTCTCAGTTTGAGTATTAATCATCATATAGTTATTCATAACAGATCAACGCTGGAAGTATGTTAAAAAACGTGATTTTTAACAACAGTTTATAGTATATGGCACAGGGAGAACCATGAAAACCGTGAACACCTGAAATCACATTTTAGAAACTGTGACCGTTCATGCCATAACAGACTGTTTACTCAGAATAAAAACTGTGACGTATGTGATGTTTCAACCAGAGGTGTTATATTTGTGGAATGCGTTACATTGGTCGGGAATTCCCAATACCTTGTCGGCCTTAGATGAGGACTTTTTAGTGTTCATTCGCATATATAGCTCAAACGGGGTCAACTAAAAGACATTAATTCTGGTTTTGTCTGTTTCATGTTCATTCGCATATAACTCAAACGGGGTCAAATAAAAGACATTATTTCTGGTTGTGTCTGTTTCATGTTCATTTGCATATAACTCAAACGGGGTCAAATAAAAAACATTATTTCTGGTTTCGTCTATTTCATGTTCATTTGCATATATATTTCAAATAAGGTCAACTAAAAGGCATTATTTCTTGTTTTGCCTGTTTCGTGTTCATTTGCAAATAGCTGGAATGGAGTCAACTGAATAGCGTTGCTTTTGCCTGTTTTGTGCTTAGTTACTTATAGATCGAATGGTCTCCTATCTATATATCCGCTTAGTGATAGAAAGTAAGACATTATCATTTATCTATTTCCATCGAATAGATTTTGCACAGAAAAGGAAGATAGATAAAAAGACATCAAAAGGTGCAAAATACATTCAACTTCAGTAGTGTTTACGTGGCCTATGAAACAGTTGTATTGTAATTATATTCGTACTGAATTGAAAATCAATAATTTACTCTCCACTAATGGATTGGATGCAATGTGAAAACCCATAATCAGCAGTTTATGTGCAACCTGTGCCATAAATGTCAGCACAAATTAACCAGCAGGTGTTCAAGACTTGACACTCATTGCTGCGTTCAGTCCGGTTTTAAATTAAAAGTAACATCAATACAAAAGTGATATGTTAGGTTCAGTGAGCCTTATATCTACGTGGAGAGAAAATTTAATGGAAAATATAGATTTTTGTTAAGCCAGACTGATAACAACAAGTACGGGTAATCTAGTAGTACAACTCTTATACTATGGTTGGTAATCTAGTAGTACAACTCTTATACTATGGTTGGTAATCTAGTAGTACAACTCTTATACTATGGTTGGTAATCTA
>JAUUEB010476857.1:0-14596 GCA_032362205.1 Clione limacina | reverse complement strand
AAAACAATACGATTCATGTATCGTTCTAACATACATGCATGCATACATCCAGATGTAAATGTAACAAAAACACATCTCAATACTGTACAGTTCTAAGGATATAATTCATTTACCTTACTCGTGTCACGTCTTTAAGCTACGATACGATAAGACAAACAATAACATTTAACCTTTAGAAGATACAAAAACACACATATTCGGGATATCAATTTTCCGGTAACATGTATTAGATGAAAAAGGGCACCGCGTCACCGTTTAAGACCACGTGCAAAGCAGGGTCTGTTGTGGTGTCATTGATTCCGCTTTGGAACGGGATAGCGGTGTCAAAACCTCTTACCTGGGGAGAAAGGACCTTAATAAATTAGGATAATTAATCTACTACAAACTTAAGCCAACACATATTGTGTTATTCCACATGAGCATGCTCGTCATGGCATAAATCTTACAAACGAATTATTTTTTTTAAAACAAAATGAACTATCTATGATTAGATAACCAAGTATTATTGACTGATGCACCGTATTTCTATTAAACAAAAACTGTTCATTCTATTATAAAATGGCCAGAGTAAATAAGAATATATATAATCAAAATGTATGGTTAAAATGTATGAAATTTTCGAACTAATTTGAAAAAAAACGAAGTGTTATTCAAGGAGAAGCAGAATACAATCGACGATGTTGATATCGATATTATTACTTATAACTTAATTTGTTCTTCAGGTATGAGCACAAACGAAGTGTTATTCAAGGAGGAGCAGAATACAATCGACGATGTTGATATCGATATAACAACGTATGACTTTGATGTAGACGATACTCCGTGTCTTCCTAATGGCCATGGCATAGGTAAGAACTTTGCAAGTTCTTAAGTAAATAGTGATATAAACAAACAACTTGGAATTCGTCATTAGATAACGAACAAGTTTATTTTCCATCATTCCATTTCTAAGACACCTCCTAGGGAGCATCAGATTCCCTCAAATTTACATAAGTTTAAAAGAGGTAGCTTGAACCTTTGGAGTAAAGCCTTTGTCAGACAATTATGTGGTTATATTTCTTGTTCTATATTCATATCATCCATAAAAACGAAGGCTACAAGGGGGAAACAACGCACATTGCAATATTTTTATACACTGTGATAAAACTACAAAAACACCTAGATGTTGAAATGCATGAATATCACTTTCTTAAAAATCTAAAAATTCGTAAACTTCATCTACATGTTGGGTAAACAAAAACTTAACACATTACAATAGAAAGCTTTCTCAAACGTAGTAAAAATGTAACATCTCCAGTTTTGCACTTGCAATTTATTGTTTATTTTCTCAAATTGTCTCCCTTTGATAGATCAATATCCAAATGGCTACAGTGTCTTCCACACTGAGTATCCACTCAATGGGCCAATCCACCACTCATCTACACGACTACCATCACAAACACAGAGACGCAGACCTGGACGGCCTCGAATGAAAGGCAACATGGAGGACGAGAAGGCAACAAAAGATAAGAAAGGTATCAATGTTTAAATCCAATGACGTTAAGTTATTTTATAACCCTCTTCGATTAATGATTGAATACATTTCAAATAGCGGATGACGATCCGTCAGCCCTTCTCAGTTGCATCTATCTTTTGACTAGTGTTTCTTTATTTTGTTTGGCCTAAGTCCCATACGGTCTGCTTAAGCGAAACTCTTCCATACACCCTTACATAGTGCACATATTATTAGTTTAATTTATATGTACCTAGCTCATGATAAACAATATCTGTCATTGATGAAGTTGGTCATTCGACTTGTTCGAGTTCATCCAATTTTAATGTAAAACCCCAGTACGTTTGGTTTAGCTTTCTCTCCCTCTTTGTATCCTTATCCAGCTCTTAATAATAATAAGAAACCCATTCTTCTCTTTAAGCACTTTCTTTTTTCTCTTTTTCTGCTCTTCTCTGTTAACTCTCTCTATTACTTTCACTATTGTTTGAATTTATTGCAAAAATTCAATTTACATGTAAAAGAAAAACAATAATATCTTAATGAACACCTTATTGTCTCGTTTTAAGAAAATGGACCACACAATAGGAATAGCAACGCTTGCGTCGTGTATGCGTTAACGAAGTTAATTTTAATGTTCTATTTTAAGCGTGCCTATAAATCAAATATTCTTTTCTAATCGCAAAGCAGATAAATTGTGCATCTAGTTAGTAACCAGATTTATACTTTAAGTACTGCTCTATAACATTTATATCGTTTCGCTATTGCATTTTTTGTCTTCGAAAAAAATGTCGCATAATTGCAATTACAAAATATCCGAGAATGAACATTATTAATGTCAAATCTTCCCGTATTCAGTAAAGAACCAACACCTTTGGGAGTTTATCTACGAGACCCTGATGAACCCACTGTACAACCCACAATACCTGAGATGGGAGAACCAGAGAGATGGTGTGTTTAGGTTCATGCAATCAGAGGCTGTAGCTCAGTTGTGGGGAGGTAGAAAGAACAATGAGAACATGACTTACGAGAAGCTGAGTAGAGCTATGAGGTAAGCTTTATACCCCTAAAAAGCGAACCAAATAACATACTTTTTATTTGGGTCTGATAGAGCGATTTATCTGCAAACAGCTGCTTTTTTCTATTTTTTTGGATTAAGAGCTATATAATAAATATCACTTTTATTACTCATTACTTTTTTTTTTATAGTTCATTTAAAGTTTTTGTTTACTTTATGCTTTTCCCTAATTAATTTTCAGATGATAGGCGCAAAATCAAGGACACTCTTTATTGGACACCTTGCAGGTGGATGCTATGATACCATGACGTCATCGTTGTAATGATTGATACTATAAGCGCTTTCATGTAATATGAAACAGCATTGTTTTTGTTGTAGATTCACTTTCTTTCGGCCAACTACGCCAACTAGTTCAGTCTTTATCTTTTCATGCCAAATCACTTTTGTTGCTTACATAATACTGCGAAAAGAAATCTCTGTGCATAGTTGTAAATAACATAATTTTGTTAATACTTATGAATGTTAAAGACATTTGGCAAACAAGTTTCCTTGATACACGTAAGTCCATTATGTGAAGGTCATTGAAATATTCTGCTTACAAGGGGCAGTACTCATTATTTTGTTAATTAAATATAGAAGTATGTATATATAATATTCTAAGACATGACAATTTTCTTAAAATCACTATAGCCCTAGACACCAGATCCATGGAAGTTGAATTCTTATTTCTTTTCTGTGATGATTATCAATACGATAAATGAGTGATTTGAAGTGGCATAGAAAGAACTAGGTCAAGTGTGACAAGTGGTTTTTTGGAAAAAAGATGGGTTTCGAAAATGATGCATGATCAAATCTGTGAAATATAAGATGTGTAATGAGGTCCACATAATTTGATAATGTGTATTTATCTTTATTATTTTTCAGACACTACTATAAACGAGGAATTCTAGAAAGAGTAGAAGGTCGTAGGCTCGTGTACAAGTTCTCAATAAAAGCCATGGACAAGGTCAAGGCAAAACGTCTCACGTCATAGTAACTTCAAGTTGACTGACGTAATGGACTTCCTACACTTCTACTTGAAGTTGACAAAATGATCTTTTCCCCTTTATGCCTGGTGATAAACAGACCTTCCCCCCCCCCTATGCCTGGTGCCAACAGACCTTGCCCCCACCCCTTATGCCTGGTGATAAACAGACCTTGTCCCCTTTATGTCTGGTGACAAACAAACCTTGTCCCCTTTATGCCTGGTGACAAACAAACCTTGTCCCCTTTATGTCTGGTGACAAACAAACCTTGTCCCCTTTTTACCTGGTGACAAACAGACCCTGTCCCCTTTATGCCTGGTGACAAAAAAAACTTGTCCTCTTTATGCCTGGTGATAAACAGACCTTGTCCCTTTCATGCCTGGTGATACACAGACTTTGTCCCCTTTATGCCTGTTGACAAACAGACCTTGTCCCCTGGTGATTAAAGTTCCTATCAACGATGTATGTGGCCTATTTAAGTAAATAAACCTGATAGAGATTTGTCTTGTGACTGTATTGCCTTATATAGGACCTACGCCAAAGATGCATGAGTTACCGTAAGTTACATTGAAACATTCATAGTTTCCAAGTGACCTTTGTTGACCTTTGTATCAATTGTCTCATTTTTTGCTTAGTAGTTGTTTGGATTGTACTGTTTTACATCAGTGGTCTTTGGTTTTGTGTACTTGGAGAGGCGTGTTACTAGGTGTTCAAATGGGGGTGACATTTTCCAAAATCAGATAAATGTAAATGGTGAAAATCTAGAGCATTTTTATCTTTTGATTACACGGAAGGGGAGCACAGGGAAATATCCCCCTCTTGATACGCGCCTGTACTCGAGTTAGACTCTGAACAATAGATAATTCATTCTGTTATAAGAAAAAAATTCCTATTCTAGTCCAAAAAGGGTTTCTGGTCTTTTGAACTGAAAAATGTGTTTGACAAAATTACCTGGGATTATTTAGAGCGAACGTTTAAATTTAAACATCATATCTATGAAGACAATTGAAAAAACTTGTTAGTTTTTAAGCTGAGCAGCTGGTTTATGACAAGAAGATCTTTGCTTTAGATCTTAAGGTGATACAATATATTGAACAAGATAATGAAACCATCTTCTGTTATACTTGTGTGACCCTGCTATGCTGGTGACCCTGCTATACTGGTGACCCTGATATATTGGTGACCCTGCTATACTCTGACCCTGCTATACTGGAGACCCTGATATACTAGTGACCCTGCTATATTGGTGACCCTGCTATACTCTGACCCTGCTAAACTGTTGACGCTGCTATAATGGAGACCCTGCTATACTGGTGACCCTGCTATACTGGAGACCCTGCTATACGCTGTGTGTCCCACATTTGTCCTCTGAAATGATGATAAGTGAAGAGTGGGTATTTTGGCAGTTCTTGGTTTGATTTTTCATATAATGCAGTATTTAAAAAAAACAGTTGACACATAATCTGATTTATTTAGAGACTGAATTCCTGTCAGATTAAACTCTCGGAATGAATGTTAATATAATCTCACTCAAATCCAGCTTATTTCTTTGAAATACTAGATACACTAGTTGTGGACACAATAAAGGCATTGCTTAAACTTATACTGTCGGTACTTATCGAACACTTCCAAGCCTCTGAGCAGTCTTAGGAAGGTACGATAATGACAGTAATCATAAATAGAAGGCCATATATGGAGTTTATAAAACGCGTAATTGTGCCCTTTTCTGTCCTAGTTTCCATTCTTATCATCAATTTTAGGCTTATTTAAAGATTGTGTATGTGTTATCTCAAATAAGTGTCTCCGTTAGAATGTGTGTCCTACCAATGATATCGTACAAACAGACAAGTGTTGAACAAGTTATTTTTCTAAGCCATGTCGATACAAAGTTATCATTGTTTTTTAATTGAAATTTATTTGATGTATTCGTTTCAATGAAATTTTACTATATACTGAATGGCAAAAGTTACGCGAAACAGTATCTTAATTTTTGAAAAGTTGCGGAAACGTCTTAAAACTTCGTAAATTATTTGTTCTTATGTATGTCGTAATTTCTTTAAAACGAGAAGAAATTATGCCGGATATAATTGCTGAGAAAGCAGTTTTTGTAAAGGGTCCTAAAGGGGCACAAAAACTGCAATGGTAACAATATATCGCATTGCCAAGCGTCATTGTTTGCTATCTGGATTCTTATACATCAACGCTAAAATATCTGACACTGAAAACAATAAATAATTAATGAGAAACTCAATTGTTTTCTGACATTAACAAAAACCTCTGAAAAAGTAAAAACGGATTTACCGCATTAAAATTATAATAGAAACATCTTTAGCATGTCTGATTACATGGATCTGACTAAAAAAAAGCTAAAATTATTGAAATACCCGCCGTCTTTAACCACGTCACAGTTTTCGATTTGAAAAGGTCGAAAGTAAGCTTGCACCCCCATATCAACCTTATTTTGTCACCAAGATTTTTCCAAGAGCTTAACTTTTTTGACAAATCCTGTTAATTAACAAAGCGCATATAAGGAATAGCTCAGCAAAATTGTTTTTTATCGATGAAACAGAAAAAATGAATACAATATCTATAGATTGGCTGAAAATTAATTAATGATTTTGTGTCAGGAGATGATTTAAGTTTGAAACGTGGTTATATGCTTGATTTCAATCATGTCATGTGACGTAATTCAAGATGGCGGCTATTTCGATATATGTAGATGTTATGAGCCAAATCCATGAATTTAGACATGTAACACGTGTTTATAGTGGTATCTCAATATGTGTAATCCCTATTTGTGGTCAATTTTGGGATATCTTGTAAAAATTCGCATTTTTTGTGAAAATCATCAAAATAAATTTTCTCATAAATTATTCAATAAATTTACTGTTTTCGGTATCATTTTACACATGATGCTGAAGAATCCAGATAGCCAAAAGCCATATATTGTTACGATTGCATTTTTTCCCCCTCAAATGCCCTTAACATATGCTGCTAACTCGGCATTTCTATCGGCACATTTTCAATTCTTTTTTACGAAATAATTACATACATAAGAACAAATTAATTGCGAAGTTTGAAGACGTTTCTGTCACTTTTAGTGAACTTGTGAGAAATTTTAAAATAGTGATTCGCGTAACTTTTGCCACTCAGTATATCAATTTGACTTTCTACTTTGAATATATCTAGTCAATTTTGTATGATGTTTGAATAAGATATTTGAGTACGTCAAGTCAGTGAGATGTGTTGAGCATTATATACAAATATTGTCACACTGATGTCATTGTATGTCTTTAACACCAGATATTATTTCAGTTCGTCTACTGACTTATTTCCTCAAAGATAAACCTGTTTTAAACCATAACACTTTTTTCTGTTTTATAAATCCCCTCCCCCTAAAAAAAATCCCAAATCTAGAGGGTACATTGCTCGGGAAGAAAATCCCATGGCACTTGGGCCTTTCATAGTAAATAGGCAGAGAAGGAAATAAGTCTATGATTTGGAACTCCGTGTAGAGATTTGTTGTTTTTTGCTTTGTTTTAATGTTTGAAATTGTGAGGCCCTAGTGCGACAGGGATAGATAATGACATAGAAATATTAATTTTAAGTGTAAATTTATTCTAAATCATATTTTGGTCAATAAAAAATCACATCATGTTTCATCTGTTCCTTGTAAACATAACTTTAATATGACATGTTTCCTCTGTTCAAAGATAATTGATAACGATTCTCTGTCCCTTGTTGAAATATGGAAGAATCAAAATGATTTCAGTGACTTTCAGCTCCCAACTTCCCAAAATATGAAGAAATTGTAAATAAGTTAATAGGATCCTAATATCTCGTATTGATCATGAATTAAAGTTGGTGTAATTTTGAATTATAGAATTTTGAATCTGGTTGGTCTGGTAAAATTAGATTTGTAAACAATACGACAATGCGTTAAGGTTTAAAACTAATGAATATCAACAGAAATATATAAATTCAGACAATGGGTCAAGGTTTAAAATTAATAAATATTAATACAAATAGATAAATATAAACATTTGGTTTAGGTTTAAAACTAATAAATATTAACTGAAATAGGTTAAATTAGACAATCGGTTTTGGTTAAAAATTAATAAATATTTACAGAAATATACAATTTTAAATTCAACCAACCATCTTAGGCTACACTTGGTTTGCGTGGTTCCTACAGAAATAGATAAATGATGTCTGCGTAGATGTGTAACCAAACAAACAATTGCGATAATTTGATGAGATTTCTCCACATCTTTTTTTCATACATTTCCTTGTTTTTTCACAGTTTTCATTGTTTTAGTCATTTATGTCATTTTTCTCTTTGATTTCTTAATTAGATATATTTGATGCTTATGATAAATAAAGAAAGAAACTAAAACAGTATGCCGTATTGAGTTTTTTTGATTAACATGATTATTTTAATGCCGTGTGTATGAGTTTTTGATTCAACTGTATTAGCAATGCTAAGTAAAACACTAGAAAATGCTATTTTTTATAAACCTCATGAATGGGAGTCATAGGTTAATGATAGTGTCACATTTTTGTTTATTTGTAAAAATAAAAGAGGGTTAACGAAGTTCCTAGTAGCTGACCATGGCAGGATGTTAGTATGAAGTGCGACGAACCTGCATTAAAGATATAAGAAAAGCATTAAAGAATAAGTTCTACTACACTTTGTTAGTTCTACTCCACTTTGTAAATTGTACTGCACTTTGTAAAGTTCGGTTAAGTTTACACCAAAAATGAAAATAATTTAATAGTGCTTGACAGCTTGACAAAGCTGTATACACTGAAAGCGTGTTTTGTTACTTAAGTAATGCATTACTCGACTAAAAAAATTAGTACCCGTAGACAGTACAACCACGCACACCAGACAAAAGTAACTAAATACATATAACAAACAACTAAACTCTGTAAACATATTTTTCAAAAAAATTGTTTTTAGAAGGTCCCTAGAAGAGTGTGTGTGCAATACTTCAGGGTACAACTCCAAACGATGCTTTCAATGCGTAAAGTTTACATGAAATCATAAAAGAGACATAACTATGTCAAAATGTGTTGTTATTTTTTAAATGTATAACAGCTTTTAGGAACCCACGAATTACGCCTCAGTGCAAGATTTCAGATTTCTATCTTTGTCGATGGGACCACCGCGTGTTTGCAAAATATTAACAAAAACATATAGCAAAATACTCAAAGGGGTCAAAACTCTGTTTTTAAATTGAATTGTCAAAAAATTGTGAAACCTGATTGTAGGTAGTCACTTGAAGAGCCTATATGCAAGATTTCAGATTTTTTTTTACTCTCAATATGTGACCACAGCGTGTTGTTTTCAAAATAACAGAAGCATATAGCAAAAAATCTAAAAAAAGGCCATTACTGCGTGATTTTTTTCACAAATATTTCTGTATTCAAATAGCAGAAATTTTAATTCCCGTTTTCTACCATACATTAAAATAAAAGCGATCCGAGCAAAATTACTCAAGTTATCGCGGAAACACACACATACACACACACACACACACACACACACACACACACACATACATACATACACACACACACACACACACACACACACACATATACCCACACACACATACATACACACACAAACACCTAACACACAGAGTAACTAACATACCTAAAGCTGCATACACACCCATTTTTTCTCTTCAATTTCGTTCGATATGACGATTTAAAATGCTTATACAAAGAATACGCTCTTGCGTATAGAATTATGTTACCGTCTAAGATGGATTTATTTCAGGAAAAAAAAAATTCCTTGCAACACTATTTTCACATTCAAGTATCTGTGTCAAAACGCAGGCTTCCAATGAACTGTTGACAGTTTTTTCTTGTTAAAACTCGATCGATATTCATTCATCGAAGTCAGATAACATCTACACAGTCAAACTCGTTTAAACTGCACACGCTTAAGCCAAATTTTTGCTTAGCGGAACAAAACTTGCCTCCTGGTTTGTTCTCTCTTTGTCATTGATAACAAAACACGCTTCAACCGAAATAAAAAAAAATCCGTTAATGTTTAAACGGGACGAATTATCGGTTTAATGCAATTTTTGGTCGAAGTCTACTAAAAAAAAATCCAAGAATTAATATCCTTATATTCTTACTTAAACACCGAGACTTTAAGTAGTAATAGCTAGTAAAGTTATAATTGTATTCCTTTAGTGTTTCTTTGTTTTCAAACCTTAAACTTTTGCTTTAAAATATAGCTGAGTTTGAGGTAAACTAATGACGGTTGACTTTGTGTTGGCAGCGCTTTAAAAAAATATGGCTGCATTCAATAGCGGTCAATGTAAATTTTCCTACGTTTAAACTTTAAAAAATATATAGTTCCAATCCTTTTAAAACAAAACATTCAATCCCATATTGTTCCATTTTTATTTAAATAACAATATTTCTCAATTTAACAACCATCAAACAACACATATATGCCATTTTTTAGCTATAATCTGTATGTTACCGATGTTTTGTTTCGCTCCGATTTCCTTAAAATATATGGTAGAACTACACCTTTTGTGGACAAAAAATATTATTAATCGCAAAAAAGCACCAAAACTCACCCAGAGACTAACTCAAGTTTGTTTCACTTATATTTTGACACTGACATGAGTGTGACTGTTAGGAAATATGGTAGGGCATGGATCGGGGCACTACATTCGTCGTACATTCGCTACTAATGATGATTAAAAGCAGATGTATTAACTTTCAACACTGACATTATTTAATTAAAACGTTAACCTCGTTAGAGTTGATAGGTCGCATTTTATTCAAAAAATATTATTAGTTTAAAAGTTGTAACACCTGGTACTATCTCTAAGAATCAGCTCAGCAGCAGAAGAAGGTTTCAAAAGACCAATCCTCCCATAATGTTTTAACTGTACTATTGATAGTTCTCCCCCCTCCCCCCAACACACACACTCCTGCAAAGTCTTCGCGCAAATACTCTCCTCTTGAAGGAAACTCCCTTTCAAAACCCATGCGCTTTCCTTCCTTCATCGTTTTGGTCGGTACGCTTCTTCCATTGCAATTTTATCATCACACATATTCAAAAGTGACAGTGAAAAACTCAAACTGTATTCAAAAAATATTATTAGTTTAAAATTTGTAAATACCTGGTACTACCTCTAAGAATCAGCTCAACAGAAGAAGTGCTTTCCACCCTCGTCGATTTTGTCGAGAATGGGAATTTTTGAAGTTCTGCTTTTCGCAGGGGAACAAATAATACTATGAATTATTTAATAATCCCTAGACCTACGTCGTAAAAGCAATTATAATATGTCTTAATGGCAAAGATAAGGCTTGGGAAATACAGGTTAAAAATAATTTAAAAAAATAAATAAAATTCCACCCCTTATGTCTTAATCTAATATCCGTCTGTTAGAGACGAAGTAAAAGGTTTCATCATTGCCAAAATAATTGCTGTGAATGAATAGGAGAAGTTTTATTACTTATAGAATATGCCCCTGAATAATTGCTCAATCTAATTCCTAATTGTTTGGAACTAAATGTTAAACCGTCGCCTCGTAATTATATGTCGAGTTTATCTGTTTGCCTATTATTTGTCCAATTTGATTATGTGCAAAGTTATTCTCTGTCCAATTTCATTTCTGTATAGTTAGTTTGTACCCAATTTCTTATTCTGTGCCAAAGTTCATACAGTTCGTTGTTTTCTGTGCCAAAGTTCATTCTCTGCATAGTAAAGCTGTGCCAAATTTTCTACTTTATATAGTTTTATCTGAATAATCTGTGTAGAGTTATTGTATGCCAATTATCCTACTCTGCATTTTTTCTGTGCCTTATTTCATACTATCCCAATTTAAACTAAACATAATTATGTACCCAGTTTCATACTTTTCATAATTATTATGTGCCCCATCACATACTGTGCATTGTTATTCTAGACAAAATACTCGCGTTAACTGTACATGCACCAAATCAATTCACTTACATCAAGCGTGAAGTTCTACGAGACCTTTTAAAAATACGAACAAACTAGCCTGCTTTATAAGATAACACATAAAAAGTAATAACAAAAATTACACAATATCTTTACTGACATAGACAAAATAAACAAATGTTATGTTCTTTGTGACCTTTGGGTTTTTAAATTGCTCTTTAGTACTTACACAATATGGTATGTCAGAAAATCGAAGTGTTCAGCCACGTTTTCGCTTCAAGGCGGTAAAGGTAATTATCAGAGAAACAGGAAGATCAATCCAGTAGTTCCAGGACGGAAAGACTTGCCGGTTAAACTAGTTGTACGTTATCAATGTGTTTTTGTTTGTTCTTTCTTTCATATACGTCAATGTCAGGTTTTGCTATAGCTGAGAGACAAAGGCTACCATTATTAATTGTCCATTGTCAACGTATTATCGAATACGAGGTCGTTACACCTTGCTGCAGTATGGATGCAGATTAGTTTAATTCACGATGTCTTTATTGTTGTATTGTTTTGATAAGATAAAAGACGCTTTTGTTGATTGTCTCATGAAGTATTTGATTATTATCCCAAAGTGCTTAAAACTGTGCTATTACTTTAGCCATGACGACTGAAGAAATAGCATAGTTTTAAGCACTTTAGGCTAATCTTAGCCTTTGACTTCTTTTAATATTATGCCTCCAGGTTTGTGCCATTTTTACGGGCTTCCGGTATATATGGAATCAGACATTGTTTTGTTAATAAATGTTTTAATTTGCTAATTGGTGGTTTTACGATTTGTTTATCCATTCTTAAGATTATATTAAATACCACCAATGGTCACCCTTTGTCTTTTGATATCGTTATACTGTTGACGATGTCTGAAGCGGGCCCCACGATGCGCTCACAGGGGTTCGCCATAGCAAAGAGATACTCACAACTCGATAATAAAACTTAATCCCCTACCCAGGGGTAGGCCTCAGAACAAAAAAGCAGAAAAATAAGGGAAATGGTCGCTACCAGTTTCTTCTCAGGGGTATGAGTGCTAGAATCATACCCAAGGGTAGGCCCTGGAAGGAAGGGGTTGTTTTATGATAAGTGATACCTTAATAATGTTTAAAAAGTGTAAACAATATATTTAATAGTGACAACGCAAAAAAATAACGATCAACAATTCTAATACCTATTGGCATATAATGATTAAAATATCTCTGCGAGTCTTAAAGTGTATAAGAAGAACTTCTGGCACGTCTCTGTATTTGTTTTATTATTTTGATCACTTCTCATACAGAGCGCCTTATACGAACTGTGAAACTAGTCATACTTCTGTAATTTCAACACTTTCCTGCACTTTTACACCTACTTGCCCTTTTTTTCTCATTTTCTTCATTGTAACCACCACATGCTGTCAAACAAAAGCACATAGCACATGATTCGAAAAGAACAAATGAAAAGAGTTAAGCTTATAAAGTACATTCTTTGTTTCATGCTCTTAAGTACTATTGTTGACTGTGAATGCCACTCTAAATTATCATCAATAATAACCTCAAGATATCTTAATTCATATTATCACTCAATACTTTCACCATTTATTTCAACGGCATCATGATCATTGTCTTTTAATCTGAAATAAAAAATAACTTCCTTAATCTTGTTGACAGTTAGCAAAAGGTAGTGATCGCACACCATTGTACGAAATGTGACACCTCATTATAGTTTAGAAGGTCTGTCTTTGATTTTATGAGGGCTTGAATGGAAGTTGAAAATATAAAGAGAAAGGAGTTATTGTTTTTGTTGAATGGAAGTGTCGTCTACATATGTTATGACAATTATGTCACTGCTTGAAAATTATATAACATTTAATTGAGAAACTATTCAACCACTCAATTAAATGAAGAGAGACAAATAATCTGAACAATGTAAATGTTTGTAATCAGTGTCAAATTAAGTTAAACAAACTAACCAAATGATGTGACGTCAACTCTCGCTTGTCAGATTTGGCGTATTACATACTTTTTAAATCACATTGTTTTGATTTATTTAATAACAATAAAAATAAAATGTTTTAAAGTGTGAAATACAATTTTGCTAGTTGTAAACATTACTCACCACATATATGTATGGACATACTATTTCGCTTTGAACTAGCTGAAGCTCCTTCAATACTAAATGGTCTACCCATACTCATATGACAAAATATAACATCTAAAAAACCATGGTGTATTATGTTTTTAAACTGCTATAATTATCAGCAGATTCTTTGTCTTCGAGGAGACTTTTCAATATTCTATCAACTCTGTTAAAAAGAACATCAGTGTTTTGTACTTTTTACTTCACACTGAACGATTAACTATTATTGTAATGAATTCGTGCAATATTTTTTTCTTTCATGCTTATTTGAAAGTATTAATAGGGGCGCGAAAGTTCAGTTGGTAAGAAAACGCCCCCGTCGACTCAGCGGCTTTGCTCAGTGGTTAAAAGAGTAGCTAACCTGTTTAGACCTAGCTAAAGTAAAAGCGCGTGGAAGGCAATGGCAAGCTAACACATTATGATTTTTATCCTGGATTCCCCTACGTATGAACGCTAATTTAGTGTCATATATAATACAAAATTGACATTTGTTATCGTTCGTATTGATGTAATATCTATTTAGATCTAATAATAAACAGTTAATATTTGCATAGATGTGCTCATAAAACGGTCAAGATATACACCATTAGGCATAAGATATACACCATTATGCATAAGATATACACCATTAGGCATAAGATATACACCA
Source organism: Clione limacina (assembly GCA_032362205.1). Taxonomy (NCBI): domain Eukaryota; kingdom Metazoa; phylum Mollusca; class Gastropoda; order Pteropoda; family Clionidae; genus Clione; species Clione limacina. Next base: position 322 of record JAUUEB010476857.1, on the reverse strand, counting down.
TCAGGCATAAAATATACACCATTAGGCATAAGATATACACATAAGGCATAAGATATACACCATTAGACATAAGATATACACATAAGGCACAAAATATACACATAAGGCATAAGATATACACATAAGGCATAAGATATACACCATTAGACATAATATATACACATAAGGCATAAGCTATACACATTAGGCATAAGATATACACATAAGGCATAAGATATACACCATTAGACATAAGATATACACATAATGCCTTCAGCTTACCAATATACGCATAGGTTAAGTAACTGTTCTCAAGTATGAGTAAACAATGTACTTAAGACCA
>JAUUEB010476846.1:0-11317 GCA_032362205.1 Clione limacina | reverse complement strand
AAATACAAGTTCCTTTCCGTTCTTTAATTTAATCAAAGTGTGCTTATAACAATTGCAGTGGTGAAACAGGAAACTGATATTTGACAACCAGGAATGTAGATACTGTAAAGTCTGCCATTGTACACAACTACCTGGCTTCCTTTCATCATTTGATATCACTTCATTGCCAAGGATTAAGCACGCAGCAAACCACAAGACAAATATTTCAGAACATGGATAAACCATTAACCGTTCTCGATGGATGAAAAATCGTGTTACGCACACAGTGGATTAAATGTATTTCTTATCATACCTGTCAATGAAATGTTTTGTAAAATGTCAAGAACAGTGATTAACCCAAAACTGTGGACGTTTTTCGTGACACGGATATATTGCTTTTTATTCATCTGGGTCAGTCTTATGACATATGGTGAGTTTATTATGAATGTATTGTAATTCCATTATTTAAAAGCTCACACAGATGGCCATATTATATCGATTGACTTAATGAAGAATTAAATCTTAAGATGCCATAAATTCGCACTTTTCTTACTTATGCAATTTCATAAAATTCCGTACATTCGTACTTTGAATTAGTAAATAGTTTCAGCCATTGCATTAATTCAATATATGCGAGACTAAGCTTTGTGTTGGTCAAACAAAAACTCGCCAAAATAAAAACAGTAAAACGTTTCACAACAAAATCTTTTATATGTTTTTGTCACAAATAGTGAAAGTCACGTTAATTTGCTTAATTTTGACCTGTGTTTGTAATTTATCTGAAATTATCAGTAATGCTGAAATAATGAAGGCTTGCATAATGCACATCTGCAGATAAGAAAGTTATTGTCGTCTACAAATTCGCTAACATTAAACTGTTCATGTGTACAATCTGTACAGAGGCGGTCCTTTAAGCTTAAAGTAATCAATATGCAGTTTTCATCTTCTAACAACAATTGATTTGTCTCTATTCAATTGTATTAAAAGTCACAATGTCCAACAGTATCTAAGATATAAATATAAGCAATAGTCAATACAGTTAATGAAAGTGAAAATTACTCATTTCGAAACACGTATGTTAAAAAGTTAATCTTATTGGTACCCGGTGGTCGGATACATTTTTAGACTAAACAAAAAAGTATTATACACAAGGACAAATTCTAAAAAAATAGTTAATAAAGAGAATCCCGGAAAATACAAACATAAGTGTACATTAACTTTTTCTTGTATATTTTCTACAATTTTCAAAGGCTATTTAATATTGTCCCCTCTCATCAATGAAAGAGTGAGCATATTAACAAAAACAAATACAATTTGGTTAAACTGACTCACTAGCATTCATCTGTGAAATGATCAGGTGTGGTGTAGAAGTTTGAACCATGAAAACAAATTATTCTGAATAATTAAGTCACGCCACTGTGGCTTCATATAATGATATATTTTGATCAATGCAAGATATCAACTCAGACTGTCGTTTATATTTCTTAATAGTATCAGACATTTGTAATAAAAAAAATACAAAATGTTTCTGAACTTTAAAATTGGCTAAATTCTAATTTATCTTTAATGAAATCTTTCAAGTTTTCTGATCATAAGAGGTGGCACGAATTTATACCACTAAGTTTACAAATTACAATTAATGATTAAAAGAAAGTCTTACCGGCCGGTGGTAAATTAACGTAAAAGAACTTAAGAAATCATTATTTCCAAAAATAACCTTTCCTTCAACTTTTGTTACCACCTACGCGGATTCTTCTCATCGATAAGATGGTAATTAATTGAGGCCATAGTGTAACGCACCAAAATCATGGCTGGATATGTCAAGTTGACACGCCAAGGTGCACAGAGTTTACATTAACATATGCTACACCTTACATTACTTCAAAATATGAATGATACAAATTAAAATAAAGCCTTTGATCTAGTTAAATTGAATATATACTTAGGCTTGAGTTTGAATAATTCATTATACCGTAGTATATGACTGTTATAATAATAGGCATGCTAGTTCATGTAGAAACGTTGGTTCATGACGATAATTCAGGTAGTAGCTGAATGCATTTAATTTCTTTAAAAACTGTAATGTTTGAAACGTGAACGCGACAATTAATCAGCATTAATATGTTCAACCGACAATGAAAATGCTCTGAAGAGGAGCGCATGAATATAGCAAAACAAAGACTATTATCTTAGGATTCTTTCAGAATCTCTGCATGTTTAGGACCCATAATTCAAAGATAATTGTCTAAATGGATCATTTGAAGGTCATGATCATTTAAGCACTTAATGATAAAAATAAACAGATGTCGCGCACGTCATGAATTTGTTACAAATCATGTATCGCTTGTCATATTGTAACGAGACAGATTGTTTTCCATTTGTTCGCTTCGTACATTCACTAACCAACTCGGACGGTGTCAACTATGTCAAGAGAATTGGAAACCATTCTTTTTCATCGTTTATCATTTGATCATTAAAAATGCAATCCCTTTTGTATCACTATCTTTATGGATCTTCTATAGTTTGGTAACTGTATTTCTCTCACGGGTTCTTGAAGTGTTCTTAGAGGATACTGCTTTGTTATTGTGTGCTTTACACACTCAGTATAATTTTGTAAGCGCTGCTCTTCTAAATAACATGCGGTGACTTCAGACGGTACTCTAATATCACAACTGTTAAAATGATAGTTTGTTCACAATCTAACAATTAAATTGAACAGCAAAAACGACTGGAACAAAATAATATGTCTATTAAACAACTGACTGGTCGACGCGGTAGTTGTAAATAGTTTTTTACACCCCCCCCCCCCCCCCCCTAACAAACAAAACATCTCAATATCAATTTTTTTGAGTCTACGAGTGTTTCAAATAAAAGTGATTTGCACTATGTTTAATCGAGGAGCTTGTGAAGTGTTACTCCCCTTATCTTAGAAAAAGTAAGGACAGTTTTAAAACTTGGCATATATATCTAGAAAAATAAACAAGCTAGATGAACTCAATCGGTATCGACATTCTAAATAATGTTCTTCTGAACAAATGCAACAAATAAGCAGCTTATTTTATTTAAATATGGATGAAAATTAACGAGGAAAGTGACACATTGCAATTGCTATTTCTTGAGCCAACGTTTTCTCAAGGCCTGTTCACGCTCATTTTGCTATAATTTGTTTTTCAGTGAGAACAATAAGAACTTGCAGTAATATTCCGGAAATTATAATTCAAACCTTCATTTTATGCAGGACTCGACAAATCCCCTGCCCGATATTCCGAGGCAATTCATTTTCTCGTCGGGCAAGCTGTTAAATAAAACCATTGCGCGTCGGGGCACCTTCAGACTGCGAAATCAACTGCGTCGAAAGATTTGGTCAACAAATTTACCAATGCTAACTTCGTGATATTTTTCAACACTTTGTCGGACTTCGATCATGCCAATCATTTCAACTCTGTCATAGCGAGTCCAATCTGACTCGTTGATGGATACATACATCAAAAAAGAGATTGATGGTGCAACAATGCAATTGGTCGCGTTAAAAACATCAGCTGGAAACTCAGAATCTCAGTCTGATAAAGTATTTAACCAGAAAAAACAAAGAGCCTGGTACACGGCAACGGGACGATAGCAATGAGATTCAAACACCCATGGTCAGTGCAACATATGGAAGACGCAGGGTTTGAATCAGAGGATAAACACTCCGCAAATGAAAGTAAAATCGAGGACATTGAAAGCGTTGCACTGGCCATTGATACAACTGCTCCTGCTCACATTTGTGGAATGAGAACAGCATTGACAGATTGTTCAGTACATTGAAATTCGATTCGAAGTGTTTTCGATATATGTAGAATTGCAGAGATTTGACCTGAGGTCTTGGCTTCGTTTAGCGATGAAGAGGTCGTAGGAATCAAGACCCATTACGCTGTACCATTGTGTGACACAGAGACAGATATTGTGAAATCGGGATGGCAAGGTTTGAAATGCCACTTTTTTAACAAAGCCAAGAAAGCAAACATATATAAAGATGTTTTGGCGATGTTTAATAAATTGTAAAAACAAACACTGACTCTTTTCAAATGTATTGCAGTTGTTAAGACTTAGTATGACAATAAGTGTTAGCACTCAATAGGGTGAAGTCAGCTCAGAGAGTTAAAATGTCGCAAGACTCTTTGAGAATTATACTGATGGTAAGCAGCAATACTCATGATGTAAGGACTTGCAGTGCAACACACACTGCTGCATTGGATATCTGGTACAAATATGGGAAAGGTCAACTTTATGTTCATGGCCATTCAGTACAGCAGTAATGTAGACTATGTAGGTACGATTGGCGTTATTGTTTATCATCGGGTCTTTGGACAGATTGAGAGTACTGAATTTTAACTGTCGCTGTGCTCACAATTAGTAAATTTGTTCCTATGAAAACTTATTTACGTAAGTGTGCTGTCCCTTCCAAGGGGTTGACGGGAAACTTTTCGCCACAGATCACGATCTTCTGTCATTCTAGTGCATTCTGCCAGACTGCGTCCAGACAATTCCTTGATGTTATCTGTCCATGTTCTTCTTGGTCTCCCTCTTGGTAGCTTCCCATCAATTTTACCTTCTAGAGTTAGTTTCAATCTGTTGTGTCGTTTGATGTGGCCCAAACCCTAGACAACAACATTTTTATAGTGGCTTTTTTTCTTTGTGGGGATATTTTGTCTCTATCGCTTGAATTATGATATATTGATATGCGTAGTGATTGGGAGCAGATCATTTTTGTGTTTCACGAAATGTTTCTTTTTTGTAAAGTAAATAGTGAACTTTGAAAAAGGCAAACTTAGTAAATCCCATAGACATACTTTTAAAGTTAATTTCTAATGAAAGCTAAGTTATTGTTAATGTTTTTTCTGTCTTTTTCCTCAAACTAACGTCGATATTTAGCAATCAGCTTGTGTATTCATTTGGACAAATAAATTCGGTATACTAAGACAAATTATATCCGTTTCACTTCCGCCCTGATTTATATCAATTCATATTACACTGTGTGTTGATAATGACATAAAAGGGTCAAGTAAAGATGTGCTGCTTATTTGAAGCTATATTTTATACAAGATGGCACGCTTTAGAACCAATTTGTTTGTAATGGATACGTCAAACACTACATTAGATTTCCCCATCGTTAGATGACATCCATTAAATGGTTTTCCATTTGACAAAGGATGCAATGTAGTTAATTTGTTTCGCAAAACTGAGCAGGTTTTAGTATAATAATAATTATTCTGGGTTTTTTAAGCACTGGTGCAATACATATTTTCTATTTTCTGGATGAGTAACTGAATGTTCAATCAGGATACCGATTATGCAAATAATTTGACAGTTTTGGGTAACATATGTTATTTTCTATATTAACTTCAACGCAAAAATGTCCAACAGTGTTAGGATTAAACTCATCACAGTAGAAGATACGCACAAATTACGTTATACTGTGGCGGGTTTCATGCTATAGTTATTGCCCAAAAGTTGCGAAAGTGTCTTAATTTTGAGAAATATTCATAAGAAATTGTGTTTAATATTAAACTGTACATGTAAAAACAAGTCTTTAGTTGTTTTTTAATAAGTCTCAGCTTCAATTATGATATTTCATTTTGCAATTTGTCATAACAAGTATAAATAATTTACCTGTATGTTTACACTCACCAAAACAATGATTAATTAAACACTCTGTATGATAATTAAAGGAGAAAATTGTTAATATTTTCAAACTTTGCTTATATGAAAGACCTAGTTTTTCTACGACAGAAAACACTAGTAAACAAAGACTGTGCCACGGCTTTGGACGGCGTAAAGCGGCGAGTTGTGTGAGTATCGAGTCTTCAACACGTGGGTGCTTGATAGAAATAGTTACAGTCGTACTGTTGTGTTTGATAGTTTACATATGATTGATATAACATATGTTTTGTATGTTTTGAAGAATGACCAAACCGTTATGTGATAAGCCAAGTGGAGTAAAATGAATAATCCCTGGCTGAGTTTCTATACCCAAATTATAGCACACTCGTTTGATATCAATGGATGAATATTAATCTCGTTAAAACTCGATCGATATTCATTTATCGATATCAAATATGATATGTCATACATTTGGTATAGAAATGCAGCCAGGAAGTATTCACTGTATATTATATCATTGAAGGAGTTCAAACTTTGAATTGCTTTGTCTTTCTCCTACAAAAATATAGATACATAGAACAGTGATCAAACAATAAAGATTTGAATTAAGAAAAAAAATTAAATTGTTAGATGATCCAAACTACAATCGCAAGTTCTTTGTTCAGATATGAGAAAGGAAATAACGTTGACGGGATTCCGATATGTTTTTGTGTGTGTATAATGCGTCTGCAACAAGTAAGTTTAATTCGGCTAATCAACAAGGCACCTTCGACGTTTTGAATGCATACTGAGTAACCTGTAACCAATGTATAAACTAGCTTCACACCTCACCGATAAAATATTATGGTTGTCAACTGAAAAGCAACAACGCTATAACTTTTTTCTTATCTAGCATGACCTAGATACTAGATAATTTTTTAGGGTGAATTTAAGAAATGACGTTCGTACAATAATGCACGAGTTATAATCATTTTGTTCAAATATCGGATCGAAACAAACGTTAAATAAGTCAGCATCAGTTTAATAGAAACACCCGAACAACGAGAAGAGGTCAGGGGTATCTTTCAATGCATAATTTTGAAAAAGGTTATACATGTTGAAAATATAGATAGTTCTAAAGTAATATTCAGTTTAAATGGGGGATGACAAAAATGTTAAAACCTAAAAATATCAATTAAAAATATTAGAATAAACCCATTTACACAAAAGTTATACAAAATACCCCTATGGTATGTAAGTTATCATATGTTCAGATTTTTGCCAAACCCAGCCACCAACCTTTTAAGATAATCGTTACACAAGCAAGCATACAATTCAACGTATAGTGTCATACACTTGACTATCAAACTATTTTTTCAAATATTGATTCAATACAGTAGGGAAGAGTTCTACTGTATTTAATTTCATGATAACCTATGCAGCTTTGTCGACAAATAACAGTTTAAACGTATATGTGACTTTTTTTAGCCATCCGTATGAATAAACGTCGATGATATAACAAAGCAAGAGGTTTGAAAATCAATAGGGTGAACTACAAAAACAAGTTACTGTTTGTGACAGCTATAATCAAAGTGTCATAACAAATTCGCGGGTTAGTCATTTTTAACTGTCAAGACGTTTCCTTCCTTAAATCATATTTCAGGAAATAAAATTCACACGTTTCTTTATGTCAAGCCAATTTAAATACTCTATTTTTGTAACTTAGATTTAGTTAGAACTTTCTGAAAAGAAAAATTTAACACGCCATTTACACACACGAGACATTATATTGCTAGAATATTGTTTGATTACGTATTTGGTGACTTCAATGTTTGTTTTAGATCGCTATTGTGACTCATGTCACAAAAAGTACTGGCGTTTTTTCCTTTGTTAGCTTCTTTGTAGATTGTAAGTTTTTTAATGTATTTCTTTACGTTGACCTATAAATATTGTCCGATGAAAACCTGTTACTCTCATTTTAGAAACCAATGTTGCAAAGCTACTCACAAGAATGAGATTGAACTTTTGTTAAGGTAGAATTATCATATGTATATACATTGCAACCCCTATCGACGATAGGCTACCGTAGTACATTCGAACTTGCTTTAGCGACCACCTGTATACAAATGACAACATTTGTTTTTTACTATAAAAATCTATGGTGTTTATAGACTGTTTGACTGTTTTTGTAGTCGGTGTTTATTAGATTCAGTTGTATCTGCTTTAATATCTTTGGCTTTTTGTTTGAAATGTGGCAATAATATAATAAGCACTAATTGAAGAGAATTAGTTAATACCCAAAACATGACTGAATGAAATAAAGGAAGATTGGGTGTAGATAATTAGCATCGTTATAACCCTCTTAAAAGAGTAAGGGTAGCTAAAGACGTTAAAGCAAAGACAGAAGAGAAAAGTGTGAGGCAAAACCTGTGTGAGTAATAAACGATGTAATATGCCAAATGAGCACTACGGGGCAACAACTGTCATTGTGATGACTGAGAATGTCGTGATATTACTAGGGGACACTCGTTATTGGTACTATCTGAATAAAGTCGTACATAATTTTGAGATGCAACTGAATAAGCGTTTTTGTTAGATCTATCGTCTTTAAGTTTCGATGTTTTTTTCTTGTTCGTTTGCTTAATAACAGAATATTGTAAAAACAAATGAAGTGGGTTTTTGTTTTATATTTCAGGATATTAATAAAAACACACAAGAACTCCCTTTTCGTAGTCAAGTACGGGGTGTTTGTATCAAAATGTTATTGATCTTTTTGGGGTTAAAGTTGTTATACATAAGCAGATTCTAAAAAAACACCTTTGCTATAAGATTTCAAACTTATATACTTTCAAGTAGAAAATGAAATTAAAAAATACATTCATCTTTCGATTTCATAATCAACTTATGCTTTTCTACTTTTACTTTTATTTTTTCCATCGAAGAATAATGACTTTATTGGCATAAGACCAACCTTACCAAAACTCGAAAATCTGTTCTGATAACCTGACACTCGTTGTCATGCAAAAACTATAATAGTTTTGACATTCCTTATAATTTGTTTATAGATCAGTTACAAAAAGGTGCTGCAATATTGTATAATATGAAACATCTTTATTTTGCCATGAATTTTTCTTGATGCCTTTTTCTCAAAACAATTTGAGTGACAACTTAAGCAAACATATATTGTTATATATTATTAGCTTTATACATACAAGTGCTACAAGCCTTATATTGTTTGCCTTTAAAAAATGAATGCAGTTTTGCATTCCATCCATATAAAAAACTGGTTACGGTCTTGATGTAGTCCTTGTTGAAATCCTAGAAAATTGAAGACATATTTCTGCTGAAAGTAGATCTTCTCCATGTTGCTTAATGAAAGAGAAAATTATTCTTAGGAGATGTCAATTTGGACGAATATGTACGCTTTTTGTGAGATAATTTAGACTGGGGTACATGTTATTTTTTTTTATTTTAATGACAAAACAAGACTTTGAATATAAGAACGAGTTTTGTTTCTATCGATAAAGAATAAACACCTCTTTTAACAACAACAACAACAACATGTTGCAAAAACGCATTCAAATATATAGTGAGGTCGTTACGTAGTAGAGTTTGTGGATAGGGGGCGTTGCGACCTAATGTTATCATTTCTACATTCCTGCTGTTTTTATTACCTTTTCTTGTTGTTTTCTTCGTCTTTGCGCTAAACATCCCTGCTCATTCGTAACACTCTGTTTAAGTTGGATCTGTGGTAGGAGACTTGACGCCGTCTATCAATTCCACAAATTGTTGTCTATCACACGCAATCAGTGTTGCTTCAGTAAATGTTTTGATAACACTTTTAAAGTGTCTCATGGTGCTCGTATCCATGCGTCTGCCAGAACCTGTTTGTCTGGTGCACTGTCTGGTTGACGTTTTTTTGACCGCACAGGGCTAGGAGATAGCGCCAAGTAATTATGCCAAACGTGTCATAGATTTTGTGTTAGATAGGAAGCACCCAAGATTCCGGAGAAGGGAACGTTGAAAGGTGCCGATTATATTGATTTTCTTGCTTCAGTTCAGAATTGTGTAGACAAGATGATGCGATGATCAGAGGCACTAAGCGCCTTATTTTTTATCAACTGAAAGTTTATCAAGAATACGACATATTAATACTTGTTCGTTAATTAGGTCTAAAAAATAACACCTGATACTAACATCATTCTTAGAATAAGGGAATTAACAACATCATACCCTCAATAATCAAGTCCCCATTAGGGACGTACAATCGCCAGTGCTGTTTCTATAGTGCTAAATTCCGGACATTGACCGATAAAAATGGATTAAAGGAAATTCTTCCATCACAAAACATATCGATATAAACCACGACCATTCCGATTTTGAAAACTGAAACTTTGGAAAGTGGAAAACCCGTTTTTAGGAATTGTGAAGGAACGGTAACCTTACGATTTAACGTGTAAATGTAAACAAAACATTCTTGAAACACGACCGATGTCGGTGCCTGGCCATCAATTATAGTGCTCTTTTACTCTCTCATACAAAAGCATGCTACCAAAGAAAAAAATCAAAATTTAACCGGGCAAAAGGGCACTTTGTTTTCAAAAAGTTAAACATTCCAATTCACAGAGATAGCGAAACATGTTATAGACAGCGTCTTAAACGATGTGGTAGGTTATCATCAGGCCCTATTCAATATATTCCCGAAACATCGAGTGAAACTATTACCACTACACCCGTACCCCAAAGGAAGTCGTGAGTGTGTGGTTCAAAGAATTCCCCTGGCTAACTGTTCACGATGGGGAAGTGTTTTGTTTTGCAGGCAAAGACGATGGCATTGTTACAAGTTCTTTTGTGAAGGGATGTGAATACTTCCGAAAATCAGCACTTTCTTACCACATATCCATAAAGGATCACAAAATTACTGAATCGTCTCATTGAGACAAAAAGAATGAGGTGCAACAACCTTATATTTGGATGAGAAATAAAAAAGTTAAGATTTGTTGACGGCAATTTTTTGGAAATTTTTTTGGAAAATTGCCCGCACTTTCCCAATTTTGTCGGGAAAATTCTGAAACATCACAGATTCGGTTTTGAGCACGTAGTGACACGTTTAATAAAAGGGGGGCAAAGATCCGTCAAAATGTTGAAAATATGGTACACTCTACTTACTACAGCGTCCCGCACAAAATATTCTAGGGTATTACAAAGTATTGATGTTAGCGAAACTGGTCTGTAATTTGGAAATTTAGTTGTAATGCCATTTTTTGAATATTGGGGTAACTTTTGCGTGTTTCCAGTCCCGAGGAACACAAGCACATTCAATAGAATAATTGAATGACTTGGATAGTGGGGTTGAAAGTTCAACATGTAATTCTTTGAGCATTCTTGGTTATAGTTTATCAGGCCATGGTGGTTTTTAAGGGTTTATATTTCTTAGTATTTTCTTTACTGCATCATCAGTTATGGGATATTTGATGTAAAACAGTTATTTGATTTTTCGCCTGGTTTCATAACTGGAGTGTTAGATAAATCTTTATTAGTAAATACACTACAAAAGAGGTAGCAATAAATCGCTTATACTTAAGTGTTTGTTTCGAATGCAGGCTGTCAGCTCCTGCGGAAAGCTAGCACGATAAAACTCCCAAAGACCTATACGGAGAGTATGTTTGTCTAGTTGGCAAACAAATCGTTCCAAGTCAAGGGGAGAAATCGGTAC
>JAUUEB010476835.1:0-11318 GCA_032362205.1 Clione limacina | reverse complement strand
ATTTCTTTCAAAAACTTTTTCAAAAAAATCTTTCTCAAATTCTATCAAGAGATATATACAACTTAAGACACAAAACACGGCCGTTTGACTCTCTCATTCTACTAGAACCATTTTTACTGGCGTCTCGATTGAACAGGCAGCCTTTAAGAATCCAGACGTCGGTAAATACTGGCGTCTGGATTGGCACCCTTTAATTTATGCCTCTTTGTACCATGAAAATATATTTCTTATATCGTACTACTATTTCAAAGAGATTGCTTAAAATGAACAAGAATTAAAGAAACGGTTGAGAAAACCAAGAAAAATATATCAGTATTTCGTGAACAACGATAGCTGTTTACCAGTTTGGTCCTGAAGTCCTCTCTTAAGGACTCACTCCACGACTTGGGAGGACGGCCCTTACCTACGGAGCCTGGCACTTCCATTCTTTGGACTCTCTTTAGCCAGTTGCTCTCATCTTTTCTTGCCAAGTGGCCTTACCAACGAAGCCTACTCTGGCGCATTAGCTCTGCGATAGGGTTGACCCCAACATAGGTCAGTAGTTTTTGACTGGAGGATTCATTTCTCGTGGTAGCACCACACATCCAACGGACCATAGACATTTCTTTTCTGGCAAGTCTCTGAGTGATTTCCGTTTTAGAAGGCCAGGTTTCACTCCCATAGCACAGATTGAATACAGTTCCTAAATAGACCACCCTTGGTTTTGAGCCAGACAGCCTTTGATCCAAGAAGGGGCAAAAGGTCCCAGAATTTCTTCCAACCACACTTGCCTCAGCGCCACCACCAGCCTCAAGCATATATCCAAGATAGCAACTTGTTGACAACTTCTAAGTTATCATCAAAATGAAATTTAAAAGGCAAAAAAAAAGAAACAAAGCAGCAAAAAATGCTGGGGCATGATGCATTAATGGTGAATTTTACACCTCTATCACCAAGGAAAAATAACGATGATATATATATTTATCTATGCTAATGAAAACAAGATATGGGCTTGACAGTTTTGTTGAAACCTGTATCTACTGTAATATAATCTCGACTCTTGTGTCTTACCTTCCTTCCAAATCCAATTCATCACCATCAAAGTGCAGCGCCTCTCCATCAATATTCACAATATTCTCCAACATTTTCTCTCTGGTAGATCTACTTGAAGCACTATCTCCATCTTGTGTTAATCCTTTTATTCGAAAGCCTTTAACACGTTCATACACCTCTAAGTTTGTCACTGATGGCTGTAAAGATAAATGAATCAATATTTAGAAATACTGCAGATACTAAGATGTCCAACAAACCTTCTTTCAAGAAAAACTCGCTTTCAACATAAAAACTGTCAATCCCAGATTTTTTCCTTAATAAACAATAGCATAAACGTTTCTGTTTCACAAAAAAAATCTCGCCAGTTTAAGTTACCCCAAAATATCACGGAAATGACCTCTAAAAGGCAAACTAAATACAAAAAGACAGAGGAAATAGCAAAAACAATCCTACATTATTGCTCTGTGATTAACTTTTACCTGATATTGTTCAACATCTTTAGGTGTTTAAAATCTACAAATTATATGAAAGTCTGAATAACAAAATGTCTGTATATATACAGACATAACTCTTTATTACGTGCCTAAAATGATGTCAACATAATGTTATTTAGTCTTAAAAAGTTACCCTTACACTGGTATTCACCACAGCTAATATTATAGCAGTTTAAATGTGCACAAATTGAGAGCTTACCAGATTTTTCTTTTCAGAACCAAGTCCATAGATAGTTCTCAACAATCCTATATTCCCAGCTCCCCTGTCCACTGTCATACATGTACTATCTCCAAAGTAGTTGTTCACATAATGGTCACCATACAGGGTTCGGTCCACAGTAAACACCATCAAGCTGCATAGTTTATTGTCTTCTCCATCACATCTGACCCACTTTAACTCTGTTGAAAAAGTCATTGTGTAGCAAAAACAATAACTTGATGTAAAAAGATGTAAAAAATAAAAGCAGCCAACATTAAATTCACAATAGGACCAAAATTAGGTACCACAATAGAAGAATTGAATAATGAAATATATGTTTAAAGCTTTCTCCAAGCCAAAAATTATCAAAATCTAAAAAACAAGGGTAATTTGGGCCTAAAATGATTAACAATCCAGAAGTACATTTTCAAGACTAAATAAAAAGACTTATTTCTATCATGCTAAGTCAAAATTTGTCTGAAGCGCTCAGCCAAACTCATATATTCATCCCAATTTTTTAAGCATCACAATAAGAAACTGAGAGGTGAGCTTCCAAAAAGGCTATTTCATTCCCTTTGGAAAAAAATACAAAGAAAAAATGGGCCAGAAACATAAGGGTTTCAAAAATAACAGAGACTGATAACACAGATCTAGACTTTGCTACACATTTTGAACATATTGACTACAAGAACTAGTGAAATCATTTAGAAAATCATTTTTGTAAAATTTTCATCATAATTTAAATAATTGCTTCCTTTTGAAATTGTGTTCCACTGAGAAAAACACACTTATTTTTGCACTTTTCTGTGAAAATGTAAGGTTTTACAGCGCTATTGACTAAAAGAGCACTTTTCTCCTGAACGTCTTGGAATTGATGGACGTATTTTATCAATTTTACTTAACAGGTTCCATAATTATTATTATCTATATATACAGATACAAAAGTTGTTTATTTGTTATCAATAAAATACATGGTTTTCAAAAAGTTTGATAAAATTTGTATTTTAAGTCTGTAATCATTAATGAGTAATTATGTATCAAAATCTTTACCATATGTTGAAAACTTCTCTCTGCAACTCACAAAATATATCTACTGAAGTCGGACTTTGCATTTAAATTTGACTAATTAACAAAAAACAACTTTTTTGATTACATGTATTTATCAGGGAAATAGATCCAGAGCCAAGGATTTTCAGCTGGAGCCGGAGCTTTATCTGCAGTTCCTGCTCCATTATTTTTCATTAAGAAAAGAGACCAAAAGTATAGCAAAGTAATGCTTTATTCCTGGCAATATCAAAAATGTAAAACTTATTGGTCTGAAATAATAATTTCTACCAAAATGATGAATTTGAAAATTATTTTTTCCGGGTCATTAAGGTCAAATTTCTATAAATAGGTTATTTCTCTAGGTAGATTAGAGCCGGAGCTGGAGCCAAATTTTTTAAAAGTGCCGGAGCCGCATCATTAGACATGCGGCTCTGATTCCCTGGTTTTTATAAATAAAATTATGGAACCTGGTAAGTAAAATTAATGTAAGAAGGACATGCAAAAATGGTCCATCATTTCCAAGCTGTTTAGGAGAAAATATAGAATTGCTGATGCAAAAACATGAATATACAAGTTGAATAAAATTAAGACTTTGGTCAACAAACACAAATAAACATGAAGGAAAATACAAACCTGGTTGTGAAAGATCATCTGATTCTTTTGATCTGAAATCATGTTAAGCTATGTATTAATAAACTGATAAATTAAAACAAAGCAAAAAGATCAGTGCAATAAACAGGTTAGAAAAACAATTATAAAAAAGAGGAGTTGAAATAAATGAATATTTTTTAAATTTCCTAAAAATAATAGTACAGCAGTGTACAGTAAAATAAGGTTTAAAACAAAGCTCAATTATCTATTAACCAAGCAAATTTGAATGTACCAATTTTTGTTTTGTTAATTCTTTCATAAACGAAAGTTTGTCCAAACAGAAATCTTAAGAAAGATTTAGGTTAAACAGTTGTAAATTGTATACATTTCTGAACAAATTATGAGTATCAGTATCTGATAAACAAAAAGTAAAAAGCTGAGAAAAGGCTAAAGAATTGAAAAATAGTCTGAAATGTTATTTTTGTGTAGCTACATCTATTTAGCTATGATAATTCCTTTTATAATTACAGTATCTGAAATTTTGTTTGTGAAAATACAACTTGAAGTGTATGCCTTAATAAAACACAGTAATAAGTAAACTAACAACATCTTTCTGTTGCAATTTCAAATAGAACTAAAAATTCAAATGTAGTAGATACATTTTTTCTAGCAGCTCAAACTCTTTTTCAGTAAATGAACATTAACTTCCTGACAACAGACATTATAATCATAAATAAAAAAACAAAAAAGGTAAAAAGAAAAGACCAGGGTGAATAAATAAGAAATCATAAAAAAACTAAATCAGTAGCATTAAATTTATGTTGTTTAAGAACACCAAATCATTCTTACTTGTGAGAATGACAATCTGCCTGCAGAAGTTCCAGGTGACAATCAACTTGTCTTTTCTTTTTAACCAGTGAACCAAGAATACAATCTAGAGATATGAAAATGAATCATGAGCCAAACACCGTCCTTTAAAAAAACCCACTGGTATGCAAGTTTTAAGTTACGTTTTTATTATTAAAAAAAAAAAAAGAATAATAAAAAATAAACCTTAAAAAAGTTACGTTTTTGTTTGTTCTGTTCACCCGTTGCCAAATCATACAAAATTTAGTCGAGAGAACTCATCTTGAATTAGTGACTGCTTGACACACTTGGAAGTGGGTGGCTCTACAGCTATGAAAGAATCCATATGTATTTAAGTATGCAGTATAGGCCAACATTCACATTTGAATTTTCTTGCTTTATTTGCGTAACCTTTGGTGGTCTTTTAAATGGGCATTTTTACAAAGGGGCAAATAAAGATTTTATTTAAAGTTTCTTTTTTTTTAATTTGCTAATCCAAATCAAAGACAAAAGCCATTCTTTGATAGAGTTACAAGAGATTAAAAGGTGTTGATTATTAAAAAAAATAAAAGAGACTGTGTACACAGGTTTGCACAATTCGTCAGAAAATTATTGTTAACAACTTGTGAAAATGCAAAGACTTACAACTTACATGGATACCTTGCTCGTCCCATCCAGCGAAGTTCATCTGTTCTCTGTATAAAGTCTCCCCAAAAACCAAATCCAAAAAGAAGGGAACTTACTCCAAAAAATGTTCCACCACTATAAACTGTAAACACCATCCCTCTATGTTGCTCACCTAAAAAAACAACAAGCATAGATGATGTTGCGTACAAGATACGATTAAAGTACTTTTTAGTTAAGGCACAGTAAATAACTGTTAAACTGGAAGCGCACAAACCAAAGCAATCTCTAAAGCGCCATAATTTAAAACTCACAATCTTTTAAATTCTTTGTTAATTATCAATTTGAAAAAAAAAACATGTCTAAACAGAAAAGAAAATATCAATCTCATTGATTTAAGCGCTGTTTACAAACCTCTTTTTCAAATGCAGACCCCAATTAATTAGTTTGACAGAAGGCCTATTAATAAAGTGGTCCCAAAATTATTTCCTAGACCAATATTGACAATAAGACTGAATACTTACTAATTTAAAAAGTGGAGATTTACACACAACAAGACTAAGAGGCGAGGGAACTATAACGATGACTATATCAAGCTCCACATGGGCCAAAATTATATATATTTCTAAATAAAAAAGATTTGTAGTTGGATAAATAATAAATAAGACAAATTGTTCACCCATGGCAACAATACTAAGTTTAAAAAAAATGTGGACTCATATAAACTATGAAAACTCCTTTCACTTTCAAAGGAACCAAAAACCCTTTAACATAGTAATATTTAATCCAAAGGAAAACAAAATCGCTTTTTCAAACACAAATTTAATATTTGTTGAAAAGGTAGCTTATTAAAAAAGTACCATAATCTTTACAAACCAAAAAAAGTGACAAGAACATAATTTGCACACAGTTCAAATGAAATGAAAAATATGACATCAAGATTTTCTAAGCTAAGTTAAAACAACATTGTATTGAAATTTAAGTGACGTTAAAAAATAAAATAAAAATTACGATAAAAAGGTCTTGAACTTGAGATTAGTCTTGTGACTCAATGCGAAAAGACAAAAACTTAACAAGCGTAAAATAAAATTAAAAGCGCACTTGATAAAGACAGGCATTTTGGGAATAATCATTGTTTTTGTGACATATTATTATTTCTATTCATTAAGGATTATTATTGTTAATTCCCCAAGAAGAGGAAGACATGTATATCTTAAAATCAAAATTTGGATTGGAAATAAGAAGATTAGATTTTTATGAGACCAAGTTTTTTCAAACACCTGGTATATGACTCATATTTTAATAGCTTTGGTATAATTGAGCAGGGTAACAAAGGTCTATTACAAACTAAGGGGCATAAACTTGATATCATCAGATGACAATTATTACCTCTAATTATATTCAAGATAGAAGTCTCAGCATCTACTGTTCCATACAGCCATTCACACACTCCATTACCAGTTCCTAAAGAAAACAACAAAAAACTCATTAAATCATAAAATACAGTTGCTATAACTGTTAGCAAATTTGAAACACACAATTCTTTTTCTATTTTAGCTATAAGACTTTTTTCTTCTTACAGATTTCAAAAAGTGATTTTTCCAAATTTCAACTCGTGCCGGATTTCAATATCAGGCTTCATAATTACAACACATTCAATGTTTAAAGGTTTAATAAACAAATTTATGGATGTGTCAATAGAAGTCATGCTGCGTATTGGTCTAGTGAAAGGCTGGTGAACTCAAGAGGTCTGGGGCACAAATCCAACTAGGGCCTGATATTTTTTACCATGGAAAAAAATAGTCTCTGAAATTTCTTTTGCTTGTAATAGTTTTTAAATGACATTGCACAAGCTGTGTTATAAAAACTTAAGTTACCCTAAGTGACCTGGACCATCCTTACACAAGCTGTGGTGGCCCAGGAGCATGCATCACATGCATTCCAGTGTCATCCTCAGCTGTCACCAAGGCACAATCTGCACCTCCACAGCTTCCACGCCACATGAAACCTAAATCAAAATCCTGATCTGTAGCCACCTTTAAGGCTACGATGCCCAGCAAAGGATTGATAATAAACTTCTGTGGATGTGAGCAAGGTTCCCATAGGTCGGGTGTACCATTCTATGTTGCAAAAATGCAGAGTCCACTGGTAAAAGACCACTGCCAAGACTAATGGTTGGGAAGCTATGAGCCATGTGACTGATACACTGCTGTGGTTAAAGTCCTGGATGCATTCAGCCTCCGACTTACACTAAAAGCTACGGTGTGACTCACAGTCTCCACTTTCGAGGTGTGGTTCTGTAAAAGCAAAATCTGTAATTTAGACAATCTGTTCAAGCACCAGCTACACTAGCAACTTTGTAAGTGAGCCTCTTGATGTAATAATAAGTGCAACATAACATAACTATGAGTGTTTTTCTGACATTGATATTTTAAACAAATTGCTCCTTTAAAAAACAAACTGGTAATGCACACAATAAATTCTTGGTTTAACCAGTTAAAGCTCTAAGTCTTCACTTTAAATTCTGTCAAAAATAAATTACCAAAGTTTAGAAACACAATATGCATACATTTTCAAGTTCAAATATATATTTCCTAATTTCATTTCATTTTCATAAAGTAGAATATAGGTTTCTCTGATAAAAACTTTCATCTAATAGGACTCACAATCTAACTGGACTCATGATCAAACAGGACTCATCATTAAGAAAGGCAGCCGTACAAACGACTTGGCTACTGCGCCTCCTGCTTTTTTAATACACATGACAGTAACTACTGACCTGCTGGTATAATCCCTATAGGAATGTCATGAGTCTGTAATCGAGCATCTGGGTCGTTCAAATTTGTCCCAGTTTTGATTTGCGTCTGCTTGACTAAACCCTGAGCAACTTCTTGATACAAACCATCACCTCCAACAACTATGATTCTGTTGTAATAGGAAATGGAAAACACATTTTTACAATGCTCTTTTGCATCACTTTTTTGTTTCACCAGTGCTTTTATCGCTGATTACTCAGTAAATGATAATTTTTCTTTCTTAAAAAGAAAAAAGCTACAGGTCGTCTATGCCAAACAACATTGATTTCAGTTAGTTTAGAAGAAAATATGTTTGAAGTTTAACACATATTGCTTTTTTCAGCTTACATTATTAAACATTTTTACAAGAGAATAGTTTTACAATATTTTCTAAACCCTAAAATTCTTCATTCGAGGGACAGAATATTTTTGTATACTGTTAAAAAATATTTTCTTCTAGAAATCCTTGCTACAAAAAAACAAAACATCAAACATCTATAAACTTTAAATATTCAAAGGAAGTAATTTACTAGAGGATAAAGCTTGCATAAGCAAACAATTGAACCTGATAATAGAACTACGAGTAGAATTATATAAAAATAAAAACTTACCCATCATACTCTGAAAAGTCTTGACTTTCAGCAAACTCCAGGGCATGTTTGGAGTGGTCTGTAACTGTACATAATTTAATTTTAGATTTTTAAATAATATTATTAAAGTGGCCATGACATAATAGTTCTCAGACTGGTCATTCCATAAAAAGTTATTTCAAAATGAATGGTTTGTATTTTTTGCATTACTGATAGTGGGACACATTTTTCTTTGAAGCTCACATTTGTCCATTCGTCCAACAATCTCCTATGTCATTTTTAAACAGATACAAATCCATTCATTTCTATTGATTTTAAGTATAACATAGCTAAAAGTATAATTCCATAAAACACTGATTAAGACATTTTTGGACAGTTTGGTAAATGCTTGTTTGAGACTCACATTTGCCAATAGTCCAACAATCTCCAAAGTAAGTTTGAAACAGAAAAATACAAAATCCATTAATCCCTATTGATTCAAAGTAGAACATAGCTAAAAATATAAACATTTTTGACACTGCATTACTCTTTGCAAGCACAGTGTTAAAAAACAAGAAACATTATCCTGTTTGCTCTGCCAATATGTCATCTATTATGCAACGGTTGACGTACCACAGTTCTTCAATTCCGTTTAGACAACGCCATGTCAGTAGGTTTAAACCAATCTAAACATGACATAAACACACATAAAAGACAATTTTCCTAGAATAATTTAATGATGTTTTTTAGTTACAGTTTGATGGTATGTTAAACTTCCTTTCAACATGAAAAAGAACTCAAATAATAAAAGTTAAACTTAACCCCTCTAAATAATGCAAAAGTAGAACTACCTTCTGAAATATTTGTACCAATATGCTTTACTCAATTATATAAACCTCCCATGGCCTCTGCTGCTCTTCCTCGGTAAGAACATTTACACACATTTCCTTATCCACCTAGTAGTTGTTGATACTCCAGACTTTAGACATTGTAAGAATAAAAAGAAATCTCTATACTTTATAATAAAAGTCAGCTAACATGTATACTGAGTACATTGAGAACAAACATGGCAGTCTAGGGTGAATCTGTCAAGTTAATCATAGACTGTTAAACTCAGTGAACATTCTTAAGGCTTTCAACATCCACAGTAATACATCAGTGACACTGCTACCATTTTTAAATGCTGCCACACATTGAATGTACGTTATTGGACAAATCCTTCATCCTCCCCTGTTGCAGTATACTGACGCTAGGCGAACCAGTTTTAGAAGGAATTCCTTAATGCCACACACCAGCAGGCAACAATTGCAAACAGTAATCGGTATGGAATACCCAACCTTCTGCTCCTGAAGTGAATGCCTTCATCACTGTGTAACCAGGGAGCATTATCACCTGTTGCGCTTGCATGCATGCATGTGTGTGTGTAACTATTGATTCAAAATAAAACAACAATACTCAAGATTATAGATTAGACATTTGACAAACCTTGAACATCAAACTCTATATGAGCCAACTCAAGCTGAGGCCTTACAACCTTTTCATAGAGTTGTCTCCCTTTCTTTGATCCTCCTATTGGGTTGACGATGACATACACTTTTTTTGGACGACCAGGCACTGTTGAAGATAGAAAAAGACAATTGTGTAAGCATGAACAAAAAAGAACAAGAAAAACAAAATAGGAAAGTCATCTGCGTGCAAGTAACAAGAAGGTTATTTCACAAGAAGGAAAAAAACTAAAAAACTTGTAATGATGACAAAAGCAATATTTTCAGCATTTCTTATTTTTTTCATTAATAGCAATGTTATATGCTTTCGCCAGGTATGCGATGATTGAAATATTTTGTATATGCTTTATCAATCTTATTGATGTTGGCGTTAAGCGCTATACAACGGATATGAAATTATTGATTTACCCTTGTTTGTACCAAAGGTTTCAGTCTTATCCAATCCTTTACAATGACTGGTTTTTGTTATTTTTTACTTCCGTTTAGCACCACGACTCCCAAGTGAGTGAAGTTCTTGGGATCTTTAGCTGGCGCCACCCTGCTTTGCTGGTAATTCTGTTGTTGTGAGGCGTGTTTTGATCAAAATGGACTCTGTGATTTGTCTTCTAGGCTTTTGTCACACCCATGATTTGCATACTATAATCAGGGGGTGTGTCGAGGTCATGTTGTTCTAGTAGATGTTTCAATAGCACTGAGTTGTTGTATTTATTATATGAGTCTCTTAAGTGTTCTTTCCCTCTGGTGAAGGCATTCCGACCTGTTTCTTTATGGTAAATGTTACAATACAAGTCACATTTGTAGGCATTCCGACCTGTTTCTTTATGGTAAACGTTACAATACAAGTCACATTTGATGGCATATGTTATGCAATTTTTGCGACAGTTCCCATCATTATCACTAGTGCTGCACACAAAACACTTCCTGTCATCACTACATTTCTCTTGACTGAAGGAGTTAAACTTTTGGACAATTTGTTTGATCTGCTTTCCCTAATTTTCCATTACTCTTTATCTTTATTTTACTTTTGTCTATAACTTTGTTGTATTTCTTCTTCAGCTCTGAGTTGGGGGTAGTTGGTATGAATATAACTGTCTTGTATTTAGTTTTACCTAAACCAGTTGAACTTGCTTTCTCTCTTTCCTTTTGCTTCTACCTTTTGTTTCTGTACATGGTGTACTCTAAACTCAGTTGAGATAGAAGTAGATGCTCCATGCCAACCCCAAATTTTGTGTGTGATCATTTTAATGGTAAAAAAGTAATATGTAAGGCACAATTGAGTCCTTCCTCAACTTACTGTCACCCTGCCAGTCTAAAAAGATTCTCTTTAATCAGAGGGAAGGACCAAAATGTGGAAAATACATGGGCATCTAAAGCAGCCACTTATGCAAACTTTTTCCTTTTTGTTTTGTTTAAGAACAGAGGTCATATTTCTGATATGATAGGCTCACTGGCACATTTCTTTAGAGTGTCCAGATATCAAAGAGCCGAAACACTCTAGTGCTGGATATCTGCTGATGATTGATGCTTTTTTCAAACTTTTTCAAGACTTACTTTAGGGAAAGATCGTTCTCTTCCATGTCTTTTTGTTCATGTTAGTTTGTTCTGTTCTTGTGATG
>JAUUEB010476824.1:0-11318 GCA_032362205.1 Clione limacina | reverse complement strand
TTCTTATTTTACTTCTTCAAACTGTGGGGGCATATTTGCGAATACAGTGGCGTATATCTAGGCTTTTCAAACTTTTTTGGGAATGTTGGCGGGAGTCCATTTCTTTAACTTGTTTTGATATCCTTTAAGTCTTTCTTTACTGTTTTTCTTTTTGTTATTTTTCAAACTGTTCGGGGTGTGGGCCCGAAGCGCCATTACCAACCGCGCGAAGCCCATGAGTTTTGCAGGTCGGTCTCTTTTTAATGACGTTTATGCATTGAAAACCTTAGGGGGGGGTCTTTGTATACTGTCTTCTTATCCTTCTACGTCGTCTTCTTTTGATCGAATTCTTAGAGAAAATCGGGTAACGCCGACGTGACGAAGTCGCTGGTGTCGAGTACAACCGAGACCCAGAATAAATGTTTCTTGCGTGAATGAGTTTCTGCGGTGTAAAATATTCATAAACACGATTGCCTCTGATTCCTTATATCAGGCAGGTTTTGTTGTGGATTAAGTCAGTGTAGTTTGAAAATATTATGTTTCAATCAGTTGGTTCATCTGGTAAAGGCCGCCATGATGGGAGAAGCCCTTTTGATTTTCTAGAGCGTTGTTCTCCTCGAGAGTCTGTTAAAATGCGCAATTTCCCCCAAACATATTTCTTAGGCCTTCAATATCCTGCATTATAAAACAATACATGATTACTTAGAACTACTAGAAAGCTCTTATTATTTTTGCATCAATAATTTTAATATTTTTCTTTTTTTCATTCAATCATAAAACAAAGTTGTGTTGTTGAACCGAATATTGTGATCGATGATCGATCTACTTAGGCTTAATTCATCATATAAAAGTTATGGTATCCTGTTTTACCTGTTATTACAAGAAAATGCTTTAAATAAAAGTTCTATTTTGGAGATCTCCATCAATGCTTCCCAGACATTTGATTATTTTGTATAGATATCTGTTCATGGCCTAATTATGTACATATTCCTTATTTGTTTCATATAAATCTGTTTATGACCTAATTATGTAATCCTTATTTGTTTTATATAAATCTGTTTATGATCTAATTATGTACATATTCCTTATTTATTTTATAGATATCTGTTTATGACCTTATTATGTACATATTCCTTATTTGTTTTCTTTCTTTATACTCTACCTTGTATATATCGTTCAGGTCTCAATATAATACAAGATCACGTGTATATTAGGCAACAATCTCTTTAAAAAGCAATGGAAGATCTGTCAAATATGTCAGAAAGTGATACTTGATGAAAACAAAAAAATAAATTATTGTCGATGGAGATGGAGTCGAGTAGTACATAAGATTTTCACCTAACTACACAGATTGCATGACACTGGAGGTTAGAACACAGTAAATTTAAAATAGTAGTATTTTCTATGTTCTCTCAATAACTTATTTTCCACGCTGATCCTAAAATAATAAAAAAAAATAATTTACCAGCAGTAAAGCCCATACGAAAAACAAAATTCCAGTATGTTTTGGTGAAAGGTTCCGGGCAACATTTTTTGAGATATTTGAGTAATAAGGCAATCAGGTCTTAAAAGTCTTATTTGGGGAGCAAACTTGTGGAACAAACCAACTTATTTTCTGATCATAAGTTATCTTTTTGAATCAACTTCCAACCCATAAACTAGCAGGCCTGGGATCATTTTACAAATATATTATGAAAAGTTCCCACTTGGATTGTTAATTTTGACTCTTTTTTTAAATTGTTTGGCGATCATAGGTTTTTATTTGACACATTTCCGATCCATGTTTTACTGTGGTCATACCTGGAGGTCATAGACCACCATACGTGATTAGTTATTGAGTTTAAACTTCACGAACCAAAAATGAAGTAATAACCAAAGCCTTCTTGACTCGCCTGTACGAAATAAAAAGATCAAACTCTTCTACTCAATGTTTTGGTATCAATATACGATGACATAAGAAACATCTGATTGACACATTTCTAGATAAGCGCAACATCTCCAAAGGTCATAACCTTTCTTTTAACTCCCAGTCAGCATATTAAAGTAAAAAGAGATAAACACATCACAAATATCCCCTCAATATGGCAAACAAATGTGAGAAAACGTTAAGCTGGATATTATGTTTCTCCGAAATGATTTAGGAATGATCCTCGTATTACGCTCGTGTGGTATAAAAATGTAATTATTCGATTGATTTTCTTTTGATATGAATTTCGTATTTCTGTCAAGGAATAACGAATAGAGGACAGAGGTCATCGATGTTGTAAATAAATAAAACTAATAGTTTATGAAAACAAAGAAAGAAGTTTTTATCGATGAAGATGGAGTCGTACATATTATCTAAGATTTACTCCTCATGACGCGGATTGCATGGCACCGGATTCACAGACTTTGGAATGTGTATATTGAATGATACAATTTACTTAAAATGAGTCAATTGGGCATACCCGTAGATATTAGTAGTTGAGCTTACCTGGTTAAGGCAGCAAGAAAGTAACTTTTGTGTTTTGTTTCTCTTAAAACATCAAAGAAAGTAGAAGTGAGTAACAACTCATAGACATAAACAAAAAGTGTACGCGACATATAAACATACAAAGACAGAAATCTACACCTTAGACAATAATGATGACATTATGGTAATGTAAATTAATTCTACCTCAATCTAGAAAAAATGTGATTTTGGTAGACTCAAGGACGGGTAGACTACACGGCTTAAAAGTGTCCTTAAAATTGTTTCTTTTACAGTTATAAAAGACATGTTACCTTTTTCGGCTTCGAGAGTAGGAATATAAATATCTGTAGTTCTACAATACTACAATCACGCTGCCTCTCTTGGTTTCGATGTCAGCGATCACTGTAGGTCTAAACTTTAAGACCACATTTTATCTTGTCTTATCAAGTTTGATAAGCATTGCTATAATTTATTAAGACAACTTGTAAATGGCACTATAAACATCATATCTGTGGATTCATTAGTGCAAATACCTCATGTATTTCAGTGGTGAGCAGCATTGTGAAAAGAAGGAAGAAGAAGAAGAATTGAAATTTGAACTGCTAAAACAGTATGGAACCGCCCATCTTATGAAAGTGCGCAATAACATGCTAATTCAACAATGATTCTGATCATTACTTGGAGCAATGTAATGACCTTAAATGGCCTTTTGCTTGACTACATATTTTATACCTAACTAAGACTTACCTTTAAGCAGGAAGAAAAATAAAACAATGATATAAACCATGTGCCACACATGTATGTTTGAATTTTGAAAAAGTTTAACCTTCAAATACATTAAATGACCTTGAATCACATATTATAGACTCTCAATGACCTTGGATCACATTTAAGACACCTTCATTGATTTTGTTGACCCAAAAAATGGTATAAAACATGTGTCACGCTTATATTCTAGAATTCTAGAAAAAGTCAATAATTGAAATAATGAGAATTTGGCGGCCATCTTGGAAATGACGTCATAAAAAAGGTCCATCGTTAAAAGATTTTGTTTTTGCTTTGAATACCTTGCTAACACCCAGGGGAAGTCTTTGGACCAAAAGTTGTAGCTGAACAATTTTTTTTCAATTAAATCAACTCAAGGGCACTGTGTATGGAATACCACAGAAAGTAGTAAGCCTAGTTAGGACATTGCACAATGTATCTACCTGAAGAATAATTCATGAAGGAAAACTGACTCACAAGTTTGTAGTAAACCAGGCGTTGAGCAAGGATGTCTTTTGTAACCATTTCTTTTCATATTAGTCATTGATGAGGTGGTGAGAGAATCAACAACATATCGTAAGAGCGGCATTC
The DNA here is from genome assembly GCA_032362205.1 of Clione limacina. Taxonomy (NCBI): domain Eukaryota; kingdom Metazoa; phylum Mollusca; class Gastropoda; order Pteropoda; family Clionidae; genus Clione; species Clione limacina. The sequence goes on along the minus strand of JAUUEB010476824.1, from coordinate 7,531 downwards.
AATGGACCTCCTGATCACAGCTGGAGGACCTCGACTTTGCAGATGATTTTCGCACTTCTCTCTCACACCCAAAACCAGATGCAAGAAAAGACCAGGGAACGAGACCGGATCTCAAAGTCGATAGGTTTTCGAAACTCATAAAAATGATACAATACTTTTGGACGGAACTACTGTGGAGGAAACATAATATTTTCTTTTTTATCTAGGAAGCCTGATAGACAGCAATGAAGGAACAAAGACAGATTCTCAGTCAGAGATAGGGAAAGCCTTTCTTTTCCTCAATAAGATATGAAACGGCAGAAATATCACAATTCACACCAAGTTCAAACTTTTCAACTCAAATGTGAAGTCTCTTTTACTGTATGGCAGTGAAACATGGACTACATCAATCGAGTGCACCAAGAGACACCATGCCTTCATCAATGATTGTTTAAGAAAGATCCTGGGGTTTCGATGGGCGGTCAAAGTCAGAAATGAAGAGTTGTGGGACAGGACACAACAGGAAGAGAATGTACAGGAGCTAGACATACGTAGATGGCGTTTTATTGGACACACATTACGTAAGGGAAACAACATCATAGTAAAAAGAGCTATTGGTTGGAATCCATATTGTACAAGGGGAATGGGTAGGCCATTGAAAACATTGACAAGATGCAAAAAAAGGGATTGGGAAATGAGATGATCTCATGGACTGAAATTAAAAAGATTGCTCAAGATAGGGACAGATGGAAAGAGTTTATTGTGGCCTATGCCCAGGTAGGTGCGATAGTTAATGATTATGTCATCTTATCCGATAAAACAAAACGGAAACGGAGTGTTGCAAGGCATGTCTGGATATATATTGTCTGACTAGTTAAACACATAAGGCCAGTTCTGGTCGGTCATGCTAGTCTGTTGCTGATAGAAGAAGAAAACAATTGAAAAGGGTATTCTACAAAGACAATTTTATATTTTAGTTTGTTTCATTCCTGATCACAGTTTATGATTGTGTGACAAGGTTGATGGAATTGCCAATTAAGAAGGGGTTGTCGATCAAATGATTAACTACTGATCCAGTGGTCGTTCTTTGCCGCCTCTTTAGGCAAGATCCTTATAAGACAGTGTGTACGCGCTGCCTTAGTGAGGATATTAGGTGAAGTATACTACTTAAGAAGGTACTTGTGTCTTAAGACGGTACCTTGATATTTACACTATTAAAGTGCCTATCAAATGGCGCTTTTCTATTAAATCAAGTGGACCTTTCCTTCAATCGCTTACCATGTTCTTGACTTAATAAATAATTCAAAAACAAACAATTCAATGAAAAAGCGCACAGTTACAACACAGAAAAGACAAGAAGGTCACATTTATACGCAAAAACACACTACTTTAGTCTAGGAAAAGGACATTCGTGCCCTTGGCATTAGACAATTGTGTTGTTTTACGTGTCACCCATGAATTAAACCTGTAGACGTAATAATTTGATTTGTATATTTCTAAAGACACGTATACGATGGTTGTCATGTTAGTCACACTGTCTGCACAATAAGCACGGACAATTGCTTTTATAAAACAGACTTCTGTATTGGTTAGAAATTCATTTAAGTGACAAGCCTACTTCAAGGCGGCACGGTGGCACTAAATAACGCTATGTCTAACATTTTATAAGTCAACACTGCAAGCCTAATGCATGTAATCACACGTGGACACATGCAAATCGGGACAAAATTGAAGTCATTTCGTTGAAAAATTGAGAAGAGGAAGCCATGATAAGATTGAAAAAATCTCCCAAAATAAACGTCTTCAATGTGTGTTAGAATCGTTATTATTCATGAAGTTAAATAGCAGAGGAAAAGAAATCGAACATAAGATAAAGTTAAACAATTTATCAGGCTTCGAAATTAAATTGTTGGCAACCTGATTGATTATATTTATCATTAGGATAGCGTCCCTTAAAGGTCATTCGTTCCATTCAAACTTCACCAACAATCATTTGATTTAAGTTGACACCTTCATACATAATTTAAAGAAAAGTTTGGTCTGTAATTGATTTTGTGTTTAGCAAGAACTCTCACATAGGCTAAGAAAGAAGATAATTTTAAGCTGGAGTTACAAAACTACGTTGATCATGAGACAGGTTGTATGAAAAAGTAAATTAACTATCAACTTGTATTAACGCCAAGTGAAACTTACTAAGAAATAGTCGATGACATGTCAAGATTGTTTTTGTACTTATATAGCTAATTCAATATAAGTAGTGTGAATGTTTATAAGCAAAATAAACAACAAAACTAAAACCTAAAATGTTTTGCTATATACAATAACTATTTATAATTGTGTCCACTTGATGTTTTTATGATACTTCAGTCCGATCGGTAAAAAAATATTACTTTTGTTATTGTGGCAACAAACACAAACACATAAACTAGATTGTGAATACCCTCATCACGTAGGCCTCTTTACTGACCTTCGCTTTGGTAAATATTATTATAAATAATATATAATTACATTTAAGGCCAAAGTGCAAATAGTTCCTGTTTACAAGAAAAACACCAGGTTCAAAACGCAATGGAATATGATTTAAATCAGAAAAGAGTTATGCGGTCATATTTTTCCGCGAAATCAATCTTAAACTTTGACAGAAAGTAAACAGTACAGTACTAGGGGTAGTCACCAGTGTATCAAATTACACTTTTAGAACTGTAAAATTAACACTGATTAAACATTACTCTGCACAGAAGGATATAATTTATTTTTGGCGGCAAATTCCATCCGAAAAGATTGGGACAATTTGAACGATGGAGAATTGATGATTTTGAAAGTGGGTGGTAAAACCAAATAATTTGTATTCTAGTATCTTTGGTAAAAAAAAACGCCCTAAGAAACAATCAATACCAAAACGGAAAGATTCAGACATAGTTTGTACCCCCGTTCAATGGCATTCCTTACCAACATAATTTATATTATATGTTTTTATATTTGTATGTGCGTGTGAGAGAACGTGTTATATTTGAGTGAGGTGCCGGGTTCTATAACAAATATGTTCGTCCATGATTTTTTTTTTATAATTTACACATTTTTTTCTGCTTATAAACACATTACATAATATGTGTGTATTCAACGTATGTATATTAATATGTATGTTTTCAACACCAGCACAACTTTCTATTGTAAATGGTTTTATTTCTACAATTAGGCGAAACAGTTTGACGAAATTATAATTAGTCAATGGAGAACTTCAATTAATTTCTGTATTTGTGGAAGGGAGCAAGCTTTTAAAAGTTACGCTTAGGAAAAGAAAAAGAACAGCCACGTCTGGCACTAAACTTTCCCATGTAAATAATCATTACGAAAAAAAAACTGTATGAGCTATTATTATTTCAAGTTTAAATTTGAAAAAGAGGGTGAAAGAAATCTCAAGCACATTCAGGGTGCTGGCCGTCACAAATGAACAAGCACGGTTATACACACATGCGCGCGAGCAAACAAACAAAATGACAAAAAACACAATAACATAGACCATTATATTTCAAAAAAAGATAACAGTTTCTACATGCGTCAATCATTGAGACTAGAGATGATGCAAACTGTAAAAGAAATTGAACTTACAAGGGCTTGACCATTCATTACTCTCACCTGCCAGTCAACGCACATCTTTTGTATAATAAATCTTAGTCCGATGATACAATAACCTCGCTCATCCTCTTTCTTATCCCCAAATTAATACCTTAATTTATCACTTGATGTTTTTGCTCAGAAAATAGTGCTAGAACCGCTGTGTGTAACTAACGTCTTTTAAATGATAATAATTGTAGATAAATTGTTCACGCATGTCAAATGTGTAAGGTGTAGTTAGTCACGTGTTGGAGACGGAGAGGCGACAGGCGTACCCGAGACAGGCGTACCCCCGACGAACGTACCCCAATTTTTATCCCACGACAACAACTGTACTCTTGAGAGGCAACAAGCGTACCCTTTGGTGTATTTGTATATTGCACTTGATTAAGGAATATTGAGAGTGTTTATGATATATATTGTATGAAGTTATATTTTATGAATTTTGTTGGCATTTTCTGCGATCCATTTCAAGAATTAAGGAAAGCTGGCCAACAAGAACTAACAAAAACAATATTTAAAAAATACCATACAATGACCATACTGACTATACTAGCAATAGGGCAGTCCGTTGCCAATTGAGATAAAAAAAAGTTCGTATTTGAGCAAGAATATAGACATGAGGGGACTATTGATTCATGATAGAGTAAATGATAAAGTAAGGCACTTAATTCAGTTGTGTTACTGATGTTTTGTTTATAAACCTTGTGCAGCGGTTAATGTTACATTCATATTTTGAAATTATCTTCAATTTAACGAAAGTTCATTTTTGGTTCATACTGGGTACATGCCTCATGTAGTTTCGACTTTTCGTCAATCTTATATCAATGAGAACCACGGCGTAAGGAATGAAGATACCTATGCACCTTGAAGGTACTTCTTTTTTTATAAGGAGCCGCCATTTTCAAGGGAATACATAATTCATTAAGGACTGATGTGACGCCAATAGTTACTAGTAGAAGTCTTCATCAATCAAAATACTACGATTTGATGCACATTTCGCGACATCCACTACGCATTAGAAAGCACTTGTGCTTTGGCATAAGTTCCCCACATATAAATGAATTGTAACTAAAAACGCTATATACCATTAAATATAGAGGTGGAAGCCTTCCTGTTGTGCCGCGCTATCACGCATGATTCGCACGCTTAGAAACAAAGCTAGTGAGAAACGTTCGATGTATTTGGAGGACAGGATTTCTTAATAGAGGGTATAAGACATGAAATAATGTGCACACCCGCCAGCTTATGAACCAAAAAAAAATCTTAATGACCAAAAATAAAGTTTGCGCTAACAAAAAGAAAATACCTGGACGCTTTTCTGTTTTCTAACCTTTGTGCTGAAATTAAAGTCCATAGAAGTTATGCGAATGCTCTCAAATAAAAGGCAACTATATTAGTTGGCAAAAATAAATGATGAAGGTGATCGATTTAAAACCATATAAAAACATCGGTATCGGTGGAAAGATCTTCGCAGTAATCAAGCCATCCGATTCTTCCAAGGTAGGTGCTTGAATGAACACTTTTTATTATTGTTTTAACTTCTTAAAAAGAAAAACGACATCAATTTACTTTATCATTAAGTATAATTTCATTGGAGTTATTTCTCGAATAATAGTCTTTTCAAGATGACCGGCCTTTTATATTGTTTTTTGTATGACTCAGCAAAATAATTCGATTTGTGAATTTGGGTCATTTGGGTGAAAGAATATGGCCCAAGGACACTATAACAAAGTATTCATGAAAAGGGTTAACGAAGAACAGTAACGCTTGACAAAAAGAAAATAACACTAAGTGCTACGCCTACTCGAGACATGAGAGAGAGAGATAAGATTAAAAGGTGACTTCTACACGTTTTGCCAATAAACGTTAAGTTTTCTCACGTTTCGTCTTATTGGTCTCAATGCCTATAATACATTGTTCACGAGTAGCCTTACATTGGATATTAGGTTTAGCACAACAAGTATATCCTACCTTGTCACGATATACGACATCAGAATGTACTTTATCATCATAACTATTACAATGAATGTTGAAAACATATTGTGCTTACCTGATTTAGAATGTTAAATTTATTCCTTTCAATCTCTCCCCATTTTTTTTATATACGCGTGAATCAACAACAAAATACCAAGTGGTAAACGGAAATGGAGTCACGACAGAAAATCAACTCACCTTTGTACGCCCGTGCTTTGTCGTAAGAAAATGGTGTTGTTTTATGTTTCCCGCATGAAATAGAACTGGATACGTTAATAATTTGATTTGTATATTTCTAAAGACTCTTTTACGGTGAATCTCATGTTAGTCATTCGATCTGCACAATAATCACGGATAACTGCTTTTACAAAACAGACTATTGTATTGGTTCAGACATTATAATAAGTGACAAGCCCTCTGGAAGGAAGCTCAGTTGCACTAAGTAACGTTACGTCAAATATTATAGAAGGCAGGAAATCAAGCTTAATACAGCGATATTTAACACTTTACGTTTGACTATAACGATAAGCTAAATAAACATTCACAAACACTAAAAAAACGCAACTAAATTCAGGATTATATTTGTTTGTTTAGATAACAGTTCGTATTGTCTGGCTCTATAAATGAGCTCTGTCTTTAAAAGATAATAAGCTGTGTTAGTAGAAAAATCCTTAACCTAACTGAAGAAGTATAAGAATGGGTGCATGATTTGCTGCAGAAATACCAAAGGAAAAATACCTTACTTTCATACGATGCTCTTACAAATGTAAGCGTAGTCATGTCTTTATGCGAGAGTACGAAACCACTTAAAAACATAACAGTACCTTAGTGGGTACTCAGAAGCAATGCGTACCCCAACCCGTATGTCAACATGCTAAGGTCTTACTGCATTGGGCGAATATAAACATATCGTATGTTGAATAAGTTCAGTATAAAGCTTCTTATAAATTTATCCCACGGGCAGAAATAATACATTTTGTAAAAAGTGTGTGTATATGTTCAATCTGTTTTTCAGGTATCCTATCTAAGAGTTATATATAGTTCAATTGTGCTTGAATCAAAGATAGATGTACAATTTCCATACCATAATAGATAAGTAGCATGTAGTCTAGTTTATGTTATTAAGTTTCTTAACCCATGTGATGACAGTTCATATTATCATATAATTGATACAAGCACAAAGTTACCCTAATCACAAATTTCAATAAACATTTTTTTTAATCAGACACCGCTAATAACATTAACAGCGCAATATCTCAAACTTAAAACTGCAAAAAATGGCAACTTTCAACTAAACTTCGGGATTAAAACACGCAACAAGCACAGCTCATTTTTTAAGAATAACAAACAAAGAATCAAATAAATTGAAAACCGAAAATGTTGCATTTTTTAAATTCCAAGTTAACGATATCAAATTGCTTGTAGCATGATAAATTATATTTTCTATTCGGAAGACGTATTTTAAAGGTTCTCAGTTCTATAATAATTTCGCCAAACATCATAATATTCTGGAGGAATAGAGAAGTAAACACAACAGATATTGATTGGTCTGATGATTTATAAACTAATGGCTTATCTGGGCACCCTGAACTATTCTTACTCCAATAAAAATAAAATTGGAGTGGTGGTTTAGGAACAAGTTGCAAAAGAAGCCATCATCAGCCACCAACAAGAGCGCAGGGCGGTTTTGACGGCTTCCGGTCGTACTACACGCCCTGGCGCAGTCAGTAAGTAGTCTAAGCCCTTTGGCATAATCAAACTAATTGGGACAATTATTCATTGATTTTGTGATAAGCAAGAATTCTCACATATTTTTATGTATAATATTATTTTAAAGCTAGTGTTAACACAGACATTTCCAAGTCACACGCCTCCTTCTCAAGATGTCTTTCTAATCTTCTTGAGAAGGAGGCGTGTGCTTTGAAAATTGTTGATGAACAATGACAATAAGACGGAAAAC
>JAUUEB010476813.1:0-11318 GCA_032362205.1 Clione limacina | reverse complement strand
CTGATCTCATGTCAAGTGTTTTTCAAGGCAAGATGGAAGTGAGGAGAAATAGAGGCAGACCGCCGACATCACTCATTAAAAATATCACCAGCACCAGTGGTCTTAAGATTCATGAGGTATTCAGAGCTAGCCAAGACAGAGAGGAATGAAGAACGATTGTGGAATTGTCAAGTGCAGCGGCCAACACTGACTACAGTGACGCCGACAGATAAAGAACAGATAAAAAGAAAAAGACTCAAGATAAATAATCATCAAATGAAGCAAATCAAGTACAACAATCTAAAAGATAGACAAAAAAATCAATTCCTATCAACCTAGTAATTTATTAAATATTTTGTCTGTGTATTATCTGCATAAGAAAGTAGAAGATCTGTGGCTGTGGCTTTATTCATGTTTTTGTTTGTTTATTTGTATGCAACAGGATAACAGACACAGTTTTGACTCAATCTACCTGTACTTTGGCAATAGGTTTGTAGATATATATGTTAAGCTTTTGGTGTAAATTGGTTGATTGTAAGAATTTTTTTAAACTTTTATTTTTACTATTTATTTTCTTTAACACGCCATCAATCTAGATACTTCAAAATAGTTGAAATTGCGCGACTTCCTCTCTGCACTCGGACGCACCACTATGTTTTGATTGCAAATTTTTGTAAGGAAAACATGAGTTTCCAATTAGATTTACTGAAAAAAATTTAAGATGACAGTTATTTATTTTAGACTTAAACTTTGCTCTAATTTACTATGTATTTTTGGACTTAATCTGCTAACTATGGAGGTCGCCAATGTTGTTAACATATTATAATGCATCTATTGTCGCCATTGCTAACCCAGTGTTCAATCAAATTTAGATTATTAACCCAGATTGTGATAACAATCCTGGACCAGCAGCACATTGATACAAGCCTAGCTCTACTGACAAGTGAGCCAGGAACCCAGGTTAAACATCGCCAAGGAACTTCTCCTCTTAATAATCAAGTATGTTTTATGGGCTGCCAACTTGGCTTTTAATTGAGGGGATCTTTGAAAGAACTTCTTACTAGACTTTACTTTTGAATGATTTTTTCTAAGTATTTGAACACGAGTCGAAAGAGATAAGAAAAGGTAATATCCCCAAACTTAAAAGTGCGACAAGTGTAACCTTTTGATTGGAGGTGTTTAAAATGAGTTTGTAAGATTGATAAGCTAACCGTTACAAGCAGCCTTTTTGTATACTTAATAGGAAGACATAAAGGTACTTGTGTGTCTATACTGGACCTAAGAGGGTCTAGAGTTTGTCATGTACAGTATAGCAATACATTGTAATTTTACCTCAATCTTAGTGATGTCATGACTTGGACAAGCCGAAAGCATCCACAACTCTACATTCTCTTCTCTGTCTTGACTGTCTGTATTAAACCAATCTGACCAACCTCTTCTATTACACTGAGGTGTTTCAGTTGGTGGTAATGTCTTGGGAGTTGGTCTTTGTCTATCCACTGATGTGACTTCAGGGGGGCTTATGTTGCCTGTGAATCATAAACACATAATGTAAATCACTTTCAGCTTATAGTTTTTAGCAGGACTGACTATCTGAGTAATCTTTCAAAATCTAAGTTATTCAAAAGGCAAATTTTGCTCAATCAGCTTGAGAGACACACTTCATACTTATCTCCTAACTTTTACCCTTTCCAAAGTCTTGTGGCATTATTTGAGTTAATTCAAGATTAACGTTATGCATTACTTGAAAAAAAGAGCCAATATGCTACAGTATTGTAACCTGCCGATACCCAACGACACTTGGAATTGGTGAGGAAATAAGGCCAAAGGGCAATGTTCATATGGAAGACGGGTATAGTTTGAGTTCACCTCTTCCAAAGTTAGTCTTTCCAAAAGGAACTACATCATCAAGACGTCCCAGTTGACAAAAGAAACCATCACATAAATTCTTTGCAGTGAACCTCCCAGGAATTGACCTTTGTTTCCAACCAGATCCCTGATATATTCCAACCTGCTCCATATTTATTAATTCATGGATCTAAAAAACTGAGTAATCCTCTCAATTTTGAAAGTATCATGTGAACATGTTAACAGTGAATAGTATTTGATTTAGACATTTACCTTCGAGATATTATTGAAGCTCATCAGGAGCTTTCGGCATCCATTCGGATCGCCTTCGTCAAGCTGAACTGTTTGTCACATGACCGGATGATGACGATTGATCATGTGACAAAACAGTTTGGTGCTTTTAATTGTTTGTTGCTGTTATCTATCTAACAGTTTGTATCTTTAGCCAATTGCTATTTGGCTAATATGTTGCAGCAATCTGAATAAAGTATTGTCAGTATCTTGCTGCATGGGAAGATTATATATTCTTATATATTCTGTTTTCATAATTAGAAAAGTTGATTTTAATGGTTTTAATATTCTACATCTAGAAGCATTACGTTATCCTTGCCTAACTGTTATTTACATATTTAACATGCTGCTACGTATAAGATCTAAAAGCTAGCACAGTGTGCTGACATCGAGCTAACCAGCTTTAATCAGTTACTTTTTGATGCATTCTTACTCAGACATTGACCAAAAAATCACAGCCAATGACCTGTGACACTGTGGTCTAGTAGTAGTTTAGTCTACTGAACTCGGAGGGAAATCTTGATGGGTAAACCATTAACAAAATCAAATGTTTTGTCACAAAAAAGTTGCTGACAGAAGAATACAAATTATTGAGATTGATGAAGTGGAAGATTGCTTATAAGGTAGATAGATCCATTTATACCTCCCAAAAGCTGGGCATTTTGAGCTAATAATAGATGTGCATTTACGACAATGTAAGGCTAGATTTTCATCAGATTCATTTTGCTGTTAAAACAGAAACACTTACAGTCACACTTGTAGCTGACTTCAAAGTCCACACATAGCCCTCCAGACTGATCAGCGTGGAGGCACACTAGTCCGGTGTGAAGGTCACAGGTCACCTTCTGACCAAAGTACACACCATACTCTGGCTGGTTGATAATGCGACACCTCATGTCCACGATCTGGTTGTCATGACAAAAGGCATACTTGCTACGTAGGCCAGATATGGTCTCTATGTCTCCCACATTGCTAAAGGTAGGCACAGATGCACTCATCCAGTCTGTCCAGTCATGCTTTACACATATTGCATCAAACTCATCTATATCTGGTACTGGGACATACAATATTGACATCAATAGATTAACAAACAAAATATGACTTCCACATGATAGACTAATAGCAAAAGAGGAAAATATCTTTCTCACCATATCCCAGTCCGAAAAAAGGAAGTGATTTCAATGCTTAAAACAAACTTGTAGCTCTAAAAAAGTATAACTGTCTTTCATGGTACTGAAGTCAAGACTTGATTTCAAATATAAAAGATTGCAATTGTGAAACAGATGACACCATTATTATACTTCCCAGGAAGAGCTGAGGTCACTATGATGGTTTTTTTTAAAGATAAGAATAAAATGTAAACTGCATTAAACATGATGTTGACCTTACAACAATTGCCCTCTATTTGACAGGTTAAAAAATTAATCATTAATGGGTAACAAGTTACATGGTCAAATGATGATGATGATGTACCAAATTGATATTGAATATAAAATACATGGATGGAAGACTGTGAACTTGAGATAACAATCATAATGGTAACATAATTAGTGAAGCATCATTATGCAGTTTATTGGTGTGAGGTTTATAAACAAGGGTATGAGGGGTTGTTCATGTGTCCCCTACAGGACAGGTATTTTACATACAGTCTTCTCACCCTATTAAAGCTCAAATATGTACCAAACTATTGTTAGAGAAAAATATTAATACCATGCTAAGTTGGAGCTCCTGAAAGGCATCCAACTTGTATGTTTCCTGGAAGCTGGGAATGTTATTAAGTATGAGTATCACTATTGGTTTTGTCAGGCTAATAATAGATGTAAATCATCTGAACCCCCTGATGCTCTCTACCATTGTTACTGTATCAATTTGTTTGTCAACTGTTGAAATAATAGTAAATCATAGATGATAGAAAAATATTAGGAAAGAACATTAAGACTTACTTGGTTTACTCTTAGTTGGCGCTGAAGAATCCTGGGTGGTCAACAGTTGTACTGGAGGCTGGAAAGTGACAATGATGGGATCACACTTGCCAAAAGAGATATGTTCCAGTTCTCCATTGCGACAATTGCTAAAATTTATGGCAAGAAAATATTGTCTTTTGTAAATTTTATGTCAAGTGGAGTGAGTTCAGAATTTACTGGAAGAGTATTATAAAAATACAATTTATCATCCAATACATGTTATTAGTGAGGGTTTGATCGTTTCTTGAGCAGACAAATAAAACTGAAGCTTTTACAAAGTGCAATGCTTCAGAACATTGTTTAAGTGCAGACTGTTTGCTCTTACCTCACTGTCACAATATTGATCATTATAATAAAACTCACCAGATTTCACATTCCGGCCTGCATACTGTTTGGTCTTCAATACGTTCTCCCTCTCTAAATTTCTTTCCATTGACCTCACAGGCAGGGGAGTCACAAAGAGGCTCAGGGATACAAGTCACAGGTTCCACAAGAGAGTTGAAGACTTGACCGTCTGGACATGGCTGGTGGTCACAGCCCTCAAAACATATACCCCGCTCATCATCACAGCCCTGGGAAATTTCCTCATAGACTAGGCGGTTCTCACATGTCTTCTTAGGGCAAAGAGAAATACAAGGATTGTACATCTGGCAGTCCAAGCATGTAAGACCTGAGGATAACAAACGAGTTCTAATGAATGCCATCATCATAGTTTAAGAACACCATCTGTAACATATACAACGCTTCACTTGCCGTCTGTAAGCTGCCAGACATACAAAATATCATTTTGGCTGGAGATTTCACCCACAACACCACAAAATCTAAGAAGCAAACTTCTTCCGAAGCAGCCATCTATTGATAATAACTTTCATAGTCAACAGATGTGACTCATTCTATTATATAGTGCTGAACAAAAGTGCAAAATCGCAAGCGGCTCATACTGGATCAATAATAACATGTGGAAATCAGTTTACATCTTGCTAAGAAAGCAAACATGGACCGACTAGTGGCTGTTCCAATCATCTTCATGACTAATTAAAAATTAAAATAGGTAAACAGTTCAAATCTAATTCTAGTCAGATCTATGCCAGGGGACATGTTCTGATTGCATATGAAAATAGGTGACCTGCATTTAAACTTACCACACAAATGTTCAGTTCTCCACTGGATGTAAACACCTTTACTTGCACATTGATGAGCATAAGCTGCTATAGCTGTACACAGACATTCACAATCCCCTCCCATATCACAGGCACAGGCATCAAATTCACATCTAGAATGATAGTGTTATGAGAAAAAGAAAAAGATAGTTTTATGAAAAATCAGCACTTAACTGAGTTAACTTGAGAGAGGGTAATAAAATAACAACCTTTTGAATTATCATCATTGTTTCAATGGAGAGCTGAAATTTACAAGAAGCTTCAACTCAATTGGAAAATGTTGCTGCATGTTTACCAAAAACGAGAATTTCTCAAGTTTAACACAAGTAAAATCTTAACGTAAATGTAACACCTGATATAATCTAACATTCTCCATAACATCTAAAGATCAAACTCTTCAAACACAATATCGTGTTATGTTAGAAATGATCCATGTTGATATGAATCCTCATTACACGTTTAAGAATACCACACAGAAAAGGTCAATGGTAAAAATATGTATTTGGTTAATTTGTGATCCTAAAACAGGTTGCTTTCTTAATGTTAAAAATATTTTTGCAAGTCAGTGATTATATTTTAAAGTTATGGGCTTTAAAAGTGTCTTTGGACAATCTCTTCATGTTTTAGTATGCATCAGAAATTAAAGATGTAACATTTTGATTTTTGCGTACATGTAGTTTGAATGTATCTTAGAAAAAAATGGTAAATATGAAAAAAATTATAGTTTTGTTTTAAGATCAAGGTACAACATTTGAAAGGCTATCTTGTTTTCTTACCCTATAATCTTCAAACTCCAATATGCTTATGAAATATTATAGTTTCAGGAAATGAAAATAAAATTGCTCAATAAATATTATAAAATGTAAAAGAAATAATAAAACACTTGGGTTAAAAAATCTTTTTAACAAGTTTCTCTAGCAACCACACACACATATCCGTTTTCTATGACCAAAGAATGTATTTCTTACATATTTTGCTTTTGTACTATTTGATTCATACGCCTGCTATTAGCTTTGGAGTATGAATGAAAAGAGATGATACAGTTTTAAGAATTTTCAAATTCCCACTCAATTCAAACAAAATTATGATTGTGAAATATCACTCTTCTCAGAAAAAAATTGACAATTATTTGAATTGGTCTTTAGGATGCATTATACAAGATCGATACATTTTGTGATGAAAGTCTTAATTTTCAAGTCTGCACTGACCTCTGGATGTATTCCTCTACATCAACAAAACTGTGGCAAGGTTCAAATACATCTGATGCCATGACAGCACACTGTGATCTTGCCCAGGCCTCCCTCATAGGGTGTAGAGAACAAGTGTCTTCAATTTCCCTGGACAGTTCGCAATATGGATGTACACGCCAGCTGTCTGCAAAAGCTGTTACTTTACCTACAGGAGGCCCACCTTGTCGAAAGGAGAAGTCATCTGTTTTGTCTTCATTGTAGTTGCCACATAAGCCTGACACCTGAAACAATATATGTAAATACAATTGAATATTCCGTCTCAATACAAGTTTTGATATGTACCAAAAAGTGTATGTTGGAAACAAAAGTTCATGCACATTGAGTGAAATCCTCGGATTTATTACATAAGACAGTGATAACAAGTTGTATTTTCTCATTGTAAGTCTATAAAATTGGTAGTTCATGTTACAAATAAAGTCCTGTACTTGGATCCATCCTGTGGCAATGCTAATTTACTTAATTCTGTTACTGGTGTTCATTTGACTACATACCTTGCCCATGTGCTGTGGAGACAGTCTGATGTAAACTCTAGTCCCTTTGTCCCACTGTACAGACAAACCAAAGTCTGTGGTCACATACATCATCTCTCCTACTTCATGAACACTAAGGGGAGATCTCGGGTCTGGTCTCATGGACTTATCTGTGAAAACATAAAAATAAGAATTGTAAGTGTGCTGCACAGTTGCCATTGAACAGTGCAAATCCCTAAGTCACATTCATTTTAATAATTGGAAAAATAACGTTAGGCTTGGCATAATTTGATTACGGAAAAACTGCATTTGGCAATCAGTTTATGTCTAAACATGGCTGTTGTTGCTTTGGGGTTCACTGAACACCTGGCCATTACAACTCTTGGTGCGAAAAGAACTTAAATGAAAACATTGAAAGCAGCACTATAAATAACACAGTTAAAGATTAGTCTCAGTAACAAAGCAGTGAGTTTTTTACTCATTACCTTCATCAAGATAATTCATCTATCAAGCATAAACAATACACTTTGTGTTGGTTTAGACAGTTATGTGTGGCTTGTTTATTGTTCCATCACAAGCCAAAACTTAGAAGAACTATATTAACCTATTTTTTAGCGCTCTCTATTCATGAATGTTTTGTCATGTAATTTGCTCTAACATTTTTGACCCAATTTTATACAACAATTCTAAATAAATAAATAAAAAGTTAATCAAACATCAAAGCAAACCTTTCTCAAGCTTAAGACGATAAAATGATGAAGTAGTCTCATGTCCTATGCTGATGTCTATGCCTTTAGAACATGTAACACCGCTGGTGCCACACTGCACGTTTTTAGTGGTGATGATAAACTTGTGTGGGTTGTTGTCTGTTGACTCGGCCAGGATGTAGTCACATGATCCCTGGAACTCGTATGAGGCATCATCAAATGTAGAGTAGTGAGAGTCTCCGTAAGCACTGCATGTGCTAGGACATTCATTATCATCACAGTGCCATTTCCTGCCTTCACAAACACTGGGGACAAGATTGATTAAGTTTTCTTAAAGGGAGATAAGCATCTTTTTATGTCTACAAAAGTTTTAGTGTATTCAGACTTATTGTTTCTAATAGGTGCCTAGGTGCTGATTATTCATTTGTCTCACACTGCATAAGAGGGATAATTCCCTTCCATTTTCTCTTTTAAAAACCATTTAATCTCCCATTTCTATCATCATAAACAAAGAAAAAACAAAACAATATAGAAAATCATTATTTTTGTTAAGCACTTTCTATCAGTGGTGATGGCAAAATTAAATTTAAAATATGTTAATTACATCAAAGGTGAATTAAATAAACTCATTGTATCCAACAACAACCAAGAACTGGCCTAGCTAAACAATATCTACAATTTTCCTTGGATTCATGGATTAAATCTAAGCAAACATGATCATCTCCAGTCTTGATGTCACAGTACAATGCTACTTTGCCTGTGTATACCAGTGAAAGCGCATGTTTTCCCTTTGATCTTAATTTAGTAATAAAATAATTATTGACAAATAAATGAAAGCAGGACAAGAGCAACATTAAAGAGTTTGCTTTTGCGAATAAAATTTCCTTTTTTTTTGATCAGGCACCAGAAGCAATCCTTAATTGTTTTAAGACTTATATCGGGTGATCCAAAAAAAAGTAACCGTAATCAGTGGTATGTTAACTCAAGAAATATTACAGCTAAAGATATAATATTATGTACACAGATACTTTATGATGTTAAATTTGGTCATATGAAATTCGTGCAAAAAATCTTCAAATGTATGATTACAGCAACGAAACAAAATATGTTGACCAAAAACAGCCATATCATTAGATTTCAATGGGAATACGGGGTCTTTCAAAATCTTAGACTCCTTGGCCAGGTAATCTGACAATATTTAAGACAAAATCGATTAATTGACAAGAAAAAGGTATAATTTCTTGTTCTAAATCCGAAATTTAAATGGATTTGATTAGTATTTACTATGTTTAATTTATGGTTTGCCAAAAGCACCAAAAATAACTACGGTATGAAAACGATAGAGAAATGAACAACGCAAAATGTCACATTTTACGTAACCCTTACCTCTTATGATGGCTGTTTTTTTTTTATCTATATCGAGATTTTGCTGATTTTTGGTATACATGTAGTAATTTGCAACATCATTCGATATCTATGAACATAATTGCAACCGAAGCTTTACCTTGGACATTACGGGGTCAAGGTCACTAAAAAAATATGAAAAAAAGCTAAAACTACAGAGGTTACTAAAACCTGTACCGGAAGTAGACGAATCGCCATATGGTCATAAAAATGTGGGTAAGAGATAGGATATATTTGGAGTCAAACACATTATGTCGAATGACATTATGCGTTCCCACAATTAAGCTGGCAAGGAGGAAAAAACTATAATCCCCTTGAAATCTAATGATATGGCTGTTTTGGGTCAACATGTTTCGTTTCGTTGCTGTACTCATACTTTTGAAGATATTAAGCAAAAATTTCAAATGATCACCCGATATATACACAGGTAAACAAAAAAGTTGTTTCCTTGTTATCAATAAAATATGGTTTTGAAAAATCCACAATGTTTGTCAAAATTTGATGACATTTGAACATGAAATGTGTTATCATTAAAGATAAACTATGTATGAAAATCTTTACCGAATGATTAAAACCTTACTCTGCAACTTACAAAATAGATCCGCTCAAGTTGGATTTTTCCCTGATCACAAAATGTGACTCGGGGTATATTTTCGTTTTGTCTGTGTGTGTGTCTGTGTGTTACCGCGATAACTTGTGTAACTTTGTTTGGATCTCTTTCATATTTGGAAGGATGATATAGACCAGCAATAGAATCTATGCTATTTAAATTCAGAAATAGTTGTAAACAATTGACGGAGTTATGGCCCTTATTGCGTATTTTTGCTATATGTTATCTGTTAATTTGGCAAAAAGACGCTGTGGTCACATCTTAAGGGTTAAGAATCTGAAATCTTGCAAAGAGGCCCTTCTAGTGACTATCTAACACCAGCTTTCAAAATTATTCGAATAATCAATTTAAAAACAGAGTTATGGCCCTTTTGAGTATTTTGCTATATGTCTTTGTTAATTTTTTGCGCCATTGTCAAAGATAGGAATCTGAAATTTTGCACAGAGGATTAATTAACGTTTCCCTAAAAGCTGGAATTCAATATTTTGAAAATAAAATAGTTTTGACAGAGTTATGTCCCTTTGTGTCTGGTGATCGGGGTAGTACTCTCTACGAGTACTCATTTTTTTCTAGTTCATTTATATTTTACTAATAAACATATAAGCAACTACTTGTTATACAAAAGAGCGTGGAGAGGACGGTCTCCCCTAGAAAGAGTAGAGTTTGAAAGAGGCATCAATCATCAGTAGATAGCTAGCTTGTGGAATTATTATCTAGATAATAATTCCCCGAAACACCCTTACGCTGACTATCTCTCAAAATCTCTTTCAAACTCTAACCTTTCTAGGGAAGACTGTTCATCCCAGGTCTTTTGTATTTAGTAATGAGCGTTGTGCCATTTTACATTTTCTACAACTATTCGTTTACCTGTATATATGGATAAAATTATGGATCCTGTCAAATAAAATTGAATGAAGGCTGCATGCAAAAATTGTCGATCAATTCCAAGCCGTTTAGGAGAAAAGTTAAAAAAACATTGGTTTTTTCTCAGTGGAAGCACTATAGTGGCAATGATAATTGCTCTGTTTTTTAATTGTGAATAAACCTCTGAGACTTTTTGTCCGATCCCGAATCCAGATTAGACCCTAACTATAGGTATAAAAACCGACTCCAGACACCCGACTCAAGATTCTCGACTCCTAAAAAACCATCTGATTCCAACTGCATAACCCTGATAATAATAACATTGTTTGTTTTTTCTACAGTATAGATACCCAACATGGCGGCTTCTAACATCACAATACAGTCACTGAAAGCTGCTATAGGTAAGTCGTGTCAGTTATTGGTTCATATAAAGCTTTGATTTATATTTAAATGAATTTAACTACGGTTAACTCGCTTAAACCGATTTTTTGAAAGCACATTTTTTTCAGGTTTTAAAAGTAGGCTTAAAGATTACGTTAAAAACAACTAAAAAAATTAAAAAAAACATACCAAAACAAAATAGACATCGAAACAATAACTATTAGTTACAACATAATCAACAACAGCATTCAAATTAATAAAGTAGAAATATGATAACATTGAAATTATCCCTTTCTCGCGAGAAAATATGTAAAATATCGATGCCTCACATTATCAAACTAAATCTGAAATTTTCTGACATACCGTTTGGTTTAAGCATAAATTCCCTAT
>JAUUEB010476802.1:0-11318 GCA_032362205.1 Clione limacina | reverse complement strand
TGTTTTGGCTGGCTCGTATCACTGACATGGCAAAGGTGTCACTGACAAGTCTACAATCTACAGTCAAACCTCAATAAAACGCTTACTTTTTGTCTAGGTACTATAAAACTGAACTAAACGAAGTTATCGATTGCAATAATTGGCGGAAGGGGGATATCGAAACATCCCAATTCCAAAACCTCTCAATCTGACTTGAAATATAGTTCAAAACTGGAAAAATTTCAAAAGAGACTTCAACAACTATGAAGTAGCAACAAAACACAATACTGATGCAATGGATATAAGAGTTGCCACATTACTATCATGCATTGGTAGCGACGCTATGAACGTTTTTGACGGGCTCCCGATGACTGACGATGAGCGAGAAAAACTCCCTGAAATCTTGAGTTCTTTTGAAACGTATTGCATTGGCAAGACAAATGAAACATATGAGCGTTTCATATTCAATAGTCGAAACCAAGCCGAGGGAGAAGCAATAGAAAAATATAGTGCTGAACTGAGAAAACTGGCTAGGTCCTGCAATTTTGCAGACCTGCAAGAAAATCTAATTCGGGACAGAATCGTCATGGGAGTAAAATGTGACATAACACGAAGGAAGCTCCTACAGGAACCAAAGCTATCACTATCCAAAGCCACAGATATTGCCAGAGCAATGGAAGTGTCAAAATGTCAAATGTTCCGCATAAAGAAAGAAGGCGAAGTAGAAGAACTAGTTCAGAAACTAAGAAGCAACAACCTCCCCCCCAAAGAAGAGTGAAAAGAGATGTCATTTTTGTTGCAAAAGTCACCCTTTCAGGAAAGAACTATGCCCAGCCTATGGAAAAACCTGCAGCACCTGCAAAGGCAAGAACCACTTCTCTGGGACCAAATTCTGCAGGTCAGACATCAGATACGTCTCGGATGCCAAAGATGATGATAAACACGACCACAATGACCCTGAAGAGGATTTAGTATGGCTTCAGGCGTTTTGGAAATGGAAAAAAACGGGCAACTGCAACCCTCATTGTAAACAATCAGAGAGTAAAATTTCAACTGGACACTGGATCAAATGTTAACACAATTTGCCAGTGATATGTTAAAAAGCAGCAAGTGAAGAAAACGAACTAGAAACTGACCATGTGGAATAAGACGACACTTGAACCCATAGGGGAAGTAACACTTCAAACGCTTAACCCTAACACTCAGGTAACTCATTCTGTAACCTACACAGTGGTCCCAAACTCACTATCTTGTCTACTGGGAATGGAAACTTTGAAAACACTTAGATTCATAACACTCAATGAAGGAAAATACATTGCCAAAGTGGACTCTGACATGGCCATTGGTGATCCGCAAGATGTGGTTGACAAGCACGCACCTTTAGGCGATCTAGGAGAAGCCCATTTGCATATTGACACATCAAAGAAACCTAGACAGCTGCCGTGCAGAAAAGTGCCGTTCGCACTCCAGAAAAAAGTCAAATCGGAAATATCAGCCCTTGTAGAGCGAGGTATTATTGTACCAGAAACAGAACCAACAGAGTGGGCAAAAATACTGTATACTACAGTATTTTTGAGAGTAGGGGAGTCAGATGGCATTGGCGGAAAAGTCCAATGGAGATATAAAAATCTGCATAGATCTAGCTCATTTAAATGAAGCCTTGATGAGAGAAGACTATAAACTGCCTACATTGGATGATGTCCTTTGTCAACTGAACGGTCCGCGAATCTTCACAAAACTTGAGGTAAAAGAAGCATATTGGCATGTCCGTTTAGACGAACAATCAAGCAAACTGACAACCAAGATCACCCCGTTTGGAAGGTTTCGATGGTTACGCCTCTCATTTGGCCTGCAAGTTAGTAGCGAAATTTTTCAGAGAAAGATCACAGAGGCACTAGCTGGTCTCAAGGACACAACAAATGTTGCTGATGATATTGTTGTGGCAGGGCGAGGCAACGATGGTGAAGAAGCCAGAATGAGTCTAAGACACAACTCTCAACAGCAGAAACAGAGATGCAAGGAGAAAAACATAATCCTTAATGACACAAAAGAGTTAGCAGAAGAGCCAGAAATAATCTTTATGGGACATCTTCTTACAGCAAATGGAATATCACCAGATCCTGCCAAAGTGACGGCCATCAAGGATATGCCAGCACGTACGGATGTGTCAGCAGTCCGTCGACTCTGTGGGACTATACAGTATTTAGCAAGATTCACCCCTAATCTTTCAGAAAATCTAGAACCTTTTAGGGCCCTCACTCGAAAAAATGCAGAACGGAACTGAACGCTAGAGTGCCAACTAGCATTTGAAAAAGTCAAAAGTCTGATCACAGAGGACGCAAAGTTGACATGAACAAAGAGTTATTCTTACAAGTGGACAGCAGCCAAAGTGACGTTGGGTGTTTCTTACACCAAGATGGGCGCCCAATAGAGTAAAACGCTCACTGAGACACAGAGACGCTGGGCTCAAATAGAAAAAGAACTCTTAAGTGTAGTAATTGGACTGGAGCGTTCCGACCAATACACTTACGGAAGAAAAGTGATAGTCCAAAATGACTACAAACCGTTGGAACAAATAATGAAAAAAACACTGAGCCAGGTCCCGAGAAGACTACAAAATCTACTAATGAGATTGCACCGGTACAACATCAAATTTGAGTATGTTGAAGGCGCAAAGCTGTACGTTGCAGATACACTCAGCAGAGCAGTTGCTGGAAAGGAAGCTCATGAGATTCCTGATTTACAGATCCATATCGTCTCTGGTATTTCCGACATGATGATGGAAAGGTTTCGAGAAGCGACCAAGGCAGATGAAACATTGCAGAAACTAGCTGACTACATACAAGACTGATGGTCAGAAGAGTTGGACCATACCTCGTCTGTGACAGCATTCAAACAAGTCAAAGACAGTATAAGCAACGAAAAAGGCATACTGTACAAAGGTGAACAGATCATAGTTCCCAGATCTTTGAGAGCTGAAATAAAACAAAAACTTCATGCTGCACATCTTGCCTATGACAGCATGATACGGCGTACCAAAAATGGAGTATACTGGCCTGTGATGTATCATGAGATCAGACAACTCGCAGACACCTGCGACTCTTGCCAAAGAAGAAAACCTGTCAACCCAAAAGAAACACTGCAGCAACACGATGAAGGCAATACACCATGGGAGAAAGTGGGTATATATTTTTTTGAAAACTGAGAACACCACTACATTGTGATAGTTGATTATCTCTCTACGTACATCGAGGTGGAATACCTCAAATCTACCACAAGCGCACAGACAATAAATACTCTAAAGAAGACATTTGCAAGATGGGGCATACCGCAGGAGCTAGTATCGGATGATGGGCCTCAACTGGCATCAGACGAGTTCAAAGATTTTCTTAAGTCTTGGGGGATTACTCGTAACCCCTCTGATCCACTCTACCCAAAAGGAAACGGCAAGGCAGAAGCGGCAGTGAAAAGAATCAAAAACATGTTGCAGAAGTGTCATGAAAACAACGAAGATCCATACATGCCATTACTCGAGCTTCGGGACACCCCTAGAGAGGGCGTAAACATGAGTCCTGCTGAGATCATGTTGGACAGACACACGAACATGTATTCCCACCAAAAACAAAGTGACAATTCAGAATCCTGAATACCAAAAGCTAAGAGAGAAGAGGAGAGAGTCTGTTAAAGAATGCTACGACAGAGGGGCAACCGAGCTGAAAATAATCCCAAACCAAACTCCGGTGTTCTACAAGAATGCACAAGATAAATGGTGCCCTGGAAAAGTAACATAACGAAATGGGAGGAAATACCAAATACTTGGAGAAAATGGTGGAGAGTACACCAGACATCGCTTCCACATTCGACCAAAGTCGACACCTTTTGACGAAACATTCGAAGCGGTAATGACAACACCCAGTGATCAAGACACAAGTCAGCCAGATACCACAGGAAGACCAACCAGAGAGAGAAGAGCACCACGGTGGCACAAAGACTATGTGAAGTTTTGAACAGCATACAGACTTTCTCATTGATCATAGTTTTCAAGTGTTTAACAGGACATTGACCCTTCTTTCACAAAGAACAGATTGACAACTGAGCAGGGATACCATCAGGGTTGTGATTGTGCATTTGTCTAAGAAAGAGTGTCATTCTAAAACGAAATAATACACATGTACTTAACTTAAGGTATGACCACAGTAAAACATGTATCGGAAATGGGTCAAACGAAAAGCTATAAATCCTACTCGCCAAACTATGTAATTAAGAGTCAAATAAACAAACCAAGTGGCAATTGTTCATAATATATCTGTAACATGATCCCAGGCCTGTGAATCATAGTTTTTGACCAGATCATGGTTTGAAAGTTGATTTAAAAAGATAACTTATAAAAAAAAATAAGTTTGTTTGTTCCACAAGTTTGCTCAGCAAAATAGATTTTTATGACCCAGATGCATTAATTACCAAATAGCTCAAAATTTTCCACGCGGATCAGATCACCAAAACATACTGGAATTTTCATTTTTGTATGGGCTTTACAGCTGGTAAATTTTTTTTTTATTTTACATTATTCTAGGGTCAGGGTGGAAATACGTTATTGAAAGAACATAGTAAATACTCCTATTTTTATTTACTGTGGTCTAACCTTGAGTGTCTCACTAGGGTCAACCGCTGGACGGGTCTGGAGATTATTATGCAAAGTGCATTGAGCTAGCAAATGGCCCTAAAACGCGGGATGTAAAATTTTATTCACTACAACATTATCCACAACAACTGAATTGTCTTTTTCGTATTTTTATGTGGATGAGGGTTTTATGGCGATGTCTTTTTTATGAATAAGATGTGAAAGATGGAACCAGTCTTGGACATAACAAATGATGATTTATGTTGTCATAAAAATCCAACTTCGCTTGTAACGAATGGATGCGACTACTCTAGAGCTTTCTATGATAAGGAAAAGACGGGGTTTGGGTTTATACCTCTGTTTTCCGTTTCATTTTCTATTTCGCTGGGTTCTTGCTTAATATACTACTTTTGAAGATCTAAGTGACCGTAGGGCGTATAAAGCTATTTCGGAAAATCGAAAAAAGGTATAAAAACAACAACTAAAAAGTGCTGACATCCAACGCTTATGAAATGGATTATCCGTTCTTATCGAAGTATGTCACTCTAACTTGTTATTGTCATAACGGTTGTTTGTAACTTATTGGCGGTATAGAAAGGTCATGAAGTCATACGAATAGTAACACAACATATCACCCTGATTAGCAAGTTAACCTTTATGTCTCTGTCTTCTTCGAGTAAACGAATATTTGGTTTCAATTCAGTTAGTTACTGACACACAGATCAATAAAGTCACCGAAACCATATTCTTTCTGGTCAACTACAATATCAACGGTGTTTATTTTAGATGTTTTTTTCTTGACACAAGATCTCAGTGTTGATCTTATCTTCTTTCAATAATTTGTGTATAAATATAGAATATCAATACATTTCTTTTACACTTAGCTCTTTACGTAAATATGATTTCCATTCTGATTTGTCCTTGGTGTTAGCTGTAATATGTCTCACTAAGTGTGCGTATTTATTGTTACAGCTACCCTCTTGATTTCAAAATTCCGTCATCCCTCTTAAATATTGAAAACCGTTTTGTCATATTTATGTGAAAGGAACTCTTCCAACAATTGTCATGTTAATATTCTCTATGTAAATACTTTGTTTATTTAATCTGTTTTTTGGTTTAGCTCTGGGTTAAATTCTTATTTTCATTTGAATGTTGCGTAAACGTACTGCTTTGTATGCACTCTTGTTTTGCTCGACATACATGTGTTTTGCTTAAATACTTAAATGCATTTGTCCAGATGGCGGCCGCTATCTATCTTCCGAGAGGGTACTCTTTGTTTAGACTGTTTAAATTTTTGAATGTTGCTATGGTTCCAGTTTTGTCATCTACTCTTCCATTGGTTTTCAACGACCTAGATATCTGAAAATCTAATTTCATTGACGTATTTGATAGAACAAGGTGCTTGATATTGCTAAACATAGCTGCTGGCTATACGACATCGTTAATAATACATTACAACGTGATATCAAAACATTATGTTGTTTATGTTTTTGTATTTGCAAAACGTGAGAAATGTCATTATAGGACATTTGTGGCATGATTATTTTGGAAATATTTTTTTTAATCTCGAAAATTATCATTTTGACGTTTGTGATCACACATTCGAACAGGGAAAAAATGTTGTTTGTATTTGCAATATATACATATAATATTAACGCCCAAAGCAACGTGTTTCCAAAAATGTGTATTGCTTAAGTCCTTGAACATAGGCGTACGATCCACATTTGGGCGAAGAAAAAAAAGGGAAAATTAATACATTAAGGCGGGTTAAATGAGGAAATTTGGGCACATGAGTACGATATAATAAGTATTATAATATAAAACTAGTTTAAATTAAAGGTTTTGCAAGAATCTTTATTCTGTCAGTTGAAACTTGACAAATCTAGGCATTCAATGCAGAATTATGTTACACGTCTCATGATTTTGGTTAGGATTTTTTATAATACTTTTTAGTGGATGGACAAATCCCTAAGTTTGGCTTTGGCGAGATTTTTCCCGCCTATAAAACAGTTTTGACTGGATTTTATCTGATTTAAAAGAGACAAACGCCCCTCCCCATCATAACCCCGCATCACGGCTAGTAGGCCTATGTTAATTTGCGTTATTTTAAATAATTATAAGGATCAAAGTAAAGTTAAAAATAGCATTTGGATCATTTTATATTTAATATAAAAAATCATGCCTTGGTTCTTCTTGGTATTTTTTATCACTTACATTGAAGTTTAAAAGAAAACTAGACGTGCTCATTTTCTGAATAAGACATTTTCTCCCTTACTCCACCTTTGACTATCCTTCTTGTACGCATTCTACGTGTAATGAACAGTGATTTGCAATCTAGCGGACAATCCCGCTATTTTCGTAATACCGCTACTTTTCCCAGTAATCCAACCCAATGCCGCTACTTTTTGTTTGGTACTCTAATCATGTAATCCCGCTACAAAAATCTTTAAAATCCCCTCTAAATTTGAGTGGATAACTGAACAAAAAGAAACATTTTGATAAGGAGGGAACAAACAAAGAGCATTATCAAACGCCATTCAACAGTGTAATCGGATTCCTAAATTGCTTTAAAATGCACCATTTGGCTTCCATATTTCAAAATTTTGCCTCGATAACAAATTATCAGTTAATAACAGCGCTGTGATGAAAATATATAATTTTATTAGAGGACACATTTTTAGGTATCACCAATGGAAATTTATCCAGTCCTTACTCGAGGGCGGTTTCTTTGATCTTTGTACAACGGGTTTCACCCGTCTGATATAATTTGTTTAATGATTACCTAACGTCAATGTGTTGAGTTTTCGTCAAAATTCTCCTGTTACATACTTGATCACTTTTCCGCTGGTTGACTTGGAGCAAGAAGGATAATTCTAATTTATTTTTGAGTGATGGTTTTTTCTAGCTGAGTATATTTTTGTAGTTGGATTTTAGGTGTATGGTCACATTAATCATTATCTCAAAGAGATGTCATCCTGAAAATTTTCAACAAGTAAGTGGAAATAATTAACAAAGTAACTGTTTAAAGATTTAAAAGAGAGCCCTGAATACTTCTAAAATGCACCATTTAGCTTCAATGTTGCAAAATGTTCCGGGGCAGCCGCGTAGCCAAGATTTTGAAAAGGGGGGGTCAACCTTGGATATTATCAAATCAAGGTTTACGTGCTTGTTCCGGTGGCATATTTTGGTGCTAATGATCCTGAAAGTGTATTGATAAACATCCCATTCTTTTTATTTCGTGCTAATTTTTATATTTCAATACGATAGGATATATAAGACGGAAAACTAACTTCTATATATTGCTCTGACAGGTTACTGATAAGTCTTGATTTTTTTAGAGGCTGACTGGTCTGGCTGGTCTGGCTGGTCTGGCTGGTCTGGCTAGTCTGGCACCTAGAATTTATAGATTTGTGCAAATACAGTATACTGTTACTGGGTTCGAGTAGTAGTATTCTTTCATGAAACATTTGCGACATTTAATGAAAAAACATGTCCTACATTCAAGGCAAATTGTTGGCATGTTAATAGAGTTTCTTGTAAAAACACATGATGTAGACAGCGTATTTTGTGACAGATAAAATATCGACTTTTCCTCATTACAAATTGAACATCGTTCACGTGCTATATCTTGTCTCATATCTATGTCTCTAACCTTGACGACATTAAATGACTGTTTGACGCCCTTTTTACATCATGAGGCATAGTGCAAGCAATATATATGCAAATAATCGTCTGTGTGTAACTTGCATGAATGTGAAGATTTATATGTCTTTGGCTTTTGAACCTGATCAGATATACACTATAAATATATCCGACTGCGAACAGACACAAATTACAATAATAAGATTTACAAGTTAACATGCATACTGTACTCTACACATACATTAAAATCATTTATTTTTGCGAGGGACATTTTTTTATGAAGTTAATTTTTTTTCTTCTGCTCACCAAGTGCGTATCTCGGTCTCTGGTAATACGTCATAAGTCATAATACAAAGCTTTAGAATTGCATTTGGCATATTCAGCTGTAACATTTTGATTATGAAAATATATGTAAGGTTTCTTCAAAGACCTTTTTTCTTTTGCAATGTTTATAAATATAGATACATAAGAAATTAGCATTCTTTCAAATCATTACTTCTACAAAATAAATCTACCAAACAACTAGAATAATGCCAGATAGTCTTACTCAATACATCCCTAGAAACTATCTCAATGCGTCATTCCTGAAATCATTAACTTGTTTAAAGAAACAATTAAGCTCTGTGTTCATTGCGTGACAGAAGCTTTTAACTGATTGCTACGTTATCTGATTCTCTTGATAGTCTTAATCAACGCTTCAAATGACAGCTAAAAGAAAGGTATATTTATTTCCTGGCGATTTCAGCCGTTTAATAATAGTCTGACAAAAACCAATTGAATTTATAAGTTTCCCAATCTTTTCTCTTTATCGTCTTTATTTTTTAACACAGATCATTTGGATTTTTTTATCAAGAATCTGAGTGGGAAATCTGTGACTTATTGATGTCTTTATATTCGGATGTATTTTATCATAACTTAATTTACATTTTCCACTTGTCAATCGACGTTTCATAGCTTTCAAATTGTTTTTTCCCAAATAAATAACTTATGCTTTTATTGTGTTGAAAATAAAAGTAACAATTGAGCACATGTTCAAGAATGTTTGATTTATTATTATTTACATACATCTAGGCGTGTGTTAAGCACCGCGATTACAATATAGGCCTTGTCATCGAAATACAAAACTAACAAGTTGTCTAATTGTATTATTATCCGACATAAATTCTTTTTTGTCTCACTGTTCGTCACTTTTCTGGAAACGAACTACAACTATTCGTAACAATTTAAGATATCTGCAGTTGGCGCAATGCATCGTGATTTCTCAATTTTCGTGAAAAATTGTGGCACGATTGTTTTAGAGAAACGAAAAAGAAAAAAAAGAAACAAGGGGTCTACTAATTAAAATTGAACTATTATCTTATAGCTCAAAAATTAAGTTATAAGCAAAGGACAGGGTTATACAACCCAAATTGTTTTTTTATAAATGCCGTTAGACTATTCAATTATTGCGTACCGTTAAAAAACGACCTCCTGTCTATTAGTGTTCCGTCTAACTTGTCTACATTAAATACAATCTATAATCTGCATTACACTTCTTCTCAGATTTTTGCAAAACATTGACGTGAAATCAAGACGGTGTTAGCAGATAATTCAATCATTGCACCAAGTTTAACAAATTGTAAAGGAATATTGTGTCCAGTGAAACTATATTATCACTTTCCGCACTAGTTGTGTATGTATGTTTTGCATTATACATGATTGTATATAACCTACAAAGGTTATTATAACAAAATACATGAGTTCGAAAACTATCATCTCTCTTCAATGGTATAATGACAGTTCTTTAAGAAACTAAGATACTCACCACAGGCATTGATGCCAGTAGGCAAACAATGTTATTTCCCATTAGGTCAAATCTGCTCACGACAACACAAGCCTCGTGTACCCGAACAAGACTCACATCACCGAGATTATCGTAAATCCTGTGGGAGAATTATGATAAATGGTCACGTGGTATGAAAGAACAATTCACTAAGGGAGACGGACAAAGCTGGTAGAAAATTAGGAAATATAAAATTCATGAGTGCGGCTGATTCATTAAACTAATAATGTGAATCCTTTCCCTCAGCTCACGTTGTAGCTTTTGATAACTTACCCTAAAAAGCAATTGTGTTACCGTTATATCAAGGTAATTGAAATCAATTAAGGCTGATATATTTTAATTCAATAAACAAAAACATAACACTTTTTCGGTACAGCTACATAAAAACTCAGAAATATACAAATACAAAAACTGCATAAAAAACCCAATGGGAGATATAAAAAGACATAACAATCATAGTATGTAGGCTCTAAGGCATCAGAAAAGAAGATGTTTTTTTTACTCAATACCCTTTGGCAAAAATTAAAGCTTATCTTCTGAAAATGGCTCACGTTACTTTTCATCAATATTCATGAATGAAAAAGGTACAATACAAATTTAAATTTTTTATACCATTAGTCCAAATGTTTTCAATGTTTTCACACATTTTTGGTGGTCTAGCCATACAATTAGGGAAGATGATTTTTTTTACAGCGGTCCAGATTTTTGACGTGTTGATGAAATGACAATCTTAATCTGAAAATCAGATTTTAAAAAAATTCTGAATAATTTTTGGGCGAAAATTTAGACATGTGATATTCGCTGTATAAAAAATATAGTCCATACCGTGTCTCCATGGGCATAGAAAACGTGGACAAATTTGGCATACAAATCAAATTTCTGAATTTGCATGAATATTCACGAATATAAAAATACACCAGTAAGCTTATCATT
The DNA here is from genome assembly GCA_032362205.1 of Clione limacina. Taxonomy (NCBI): domain Eukaryota; kingdom Metazoa; phylum Mollusca; class Gastropoda; order Pteropoda; family Clionidae; genus Clione; species Clione limacina. The sequence goes on along the minus strand of JAUUEB010476802.1, from coordinate 321 downwards.
ACAAAGTTGAAAAGTGCATTCATTATCCTTTATTTTGATACCAACTACGCTCCTGTAGCATTTTTGGTTCGAAAACGCGCATATGCTCGAAAATAAGTGGTTGCTGTTAGTTGAAATTGGTCGATAACCCCCTTGTGTACCATTTTTTTGTAAACTACTTATTTCGGACCCTTAGAGACGCATAGAACAATATTATATAGGCTATCATTTTGACTAAGGGATGCATGGGTTAGGGGTCTGGGTTCCGGACTAAATAGTCAAAAAGTTGTATTTCTCTCTCTCTCTCTCTCTCTCTCTCTCTCTCTCTCTCTCTCTCTCTCT
>JAUUEB010476791.1:0-11319 GCA_032362205.1 Clione limacina | reverse complement strand
TTATATTCAATTTGGACTTACTTCTTCATTTACTTTGTGGACTTGTGTGAATTCATTATTTGTCAAACGGACAAACGGACAAACGTTCAACACAATAACATATTCTATTATCATTGTTAACATTGTGTATTCACTAGAAAATAATTTAATAAACCATAATATCCTAGATTTTAGTTTTGGATGATAATATGTAATCTAACTAGACATGCTTCAAATGACTTGGTAGATATCTTAAAAACTGTTTGTGTTGGTCTAAGATTTCGTTGGATGTGAATAACTGTTATTCGAAATGTGTAAATAAAATTAAACCATTAATAAAATATACAAGATGTAATGAATGAATACGTTATAACTATTATTATGTCCAGTATATTTTGAAACGTCTTAACGAAAAACAATCAAATCAAGCGAGTCTCAATCGCAAAAGAAATAAAAACGACCGTATTGCCGATGGAAGCCACGCGCCTGACCCATTTGTAAACGCACATACACTCTATCCATGCACGTACAGAGATTCGGGTTTCTCGTCTTTGATCATACGTTGTTTAATGCCAAGCTTGCCCTTCTGCACTTCATGCATTTTAACATCGCATTTCCTATCATCACACACATCTTAACTTCAATCTCATCTACCTCTGTGGTATTATGAATACTAGATTTGCCCATTAAGCAAGAGATTCTGGTTCAAATTCTCCTTGAGCCAAATTTCTTATTTCTAAATATTTGTTAAATAGGACATTGTAATGAGTCCAGTGAGGTTTTGCTTCTCTCACAAATCTCAAAAATCGACTTTGTGTGCTAATCGCAGTGAATAAAATGTATGTGCAATGATGTGCGGAAGTGACCCAGTATCAATGTCGTTGGACTTCAAAAGTAAGAAATTTTAACTGTGTTTTCCGTCATGTTGTTTGTTTAATACACATTGTATGCGTTGAAGTACTTTGTTCAAGGCGCGTAGCCAGGGGGGCACTGGGGAATCCCCCCCCCCATTTTGTTTCAAAATGCTCTAGTTTTGCACAATATTTCAAAATATCCTTAATCGGCCTTTGAAGGTCAAGACTTTACTCCTGTTAAGGCAGCGGTCAGAAATTGGTGTTACCAATTTGACCATGATTAAAGATGAATTCCGCTTTCCCCGTTGTCGCTTGTGACGTTTTGAGTAAGAACAAGAGTTCATAATGAACGAAAAGTGCATCGAGGTAGGTTAGGTAATATGGCACAATTTTTTTTATAGTGAAAACAAGCTAGGGGGAAATAATTTACTTTATTCAATGGGTAATTGACTGATTCATTGAAACTGTTGGATACTTTTAACCGTGTTTAGAGAATTTTGTTCATAGCAAACCCTCAGATTGTATATGCCTTTGCAATATTATATGATAACTTGTATGGAATAAATGAAACTTTGCAAATCCCTTTCTTATCTATGACCATTATCTTACACAACCTAATCATTAGCCGATGGTTTTCTCCGCGTCTTCGTCGCAACTTTTGCTTCATTTTGCATGCTTATGTGCAATCAGTGTCAGTCTGAAATTGTTCACGAAAGCGAACTCGTTTATTGAGAAAACTAAATGAGAAGCCAGCATAATTGTATTGACTTCCTTTAATAAGGAACAAGTATTTCAAAAATAAATAGTTTTTACTTGAATTGTATGCATCATTAAAAACGGGTATTCCTATTGAGTTTAAGCTAAAATTCACAAAAAGAGCCAAATGGAAAGGTATGCAGATATTTATGGCCGTCCTTAGATTAAATACTTAAAACTTTCTCATTTCAATCATAACTGTTATTACTGTTCTAATTCCAGACCATCTGTCTTAGTCTTTTGGACAACAGCAGACGAGCGGATGATAGTGAAAATTGGGTACCGTGAGCAGGCGACATAATAAGCCGGGTCGTGGGCCCTCTTTAAAAAAAGGGTGAATATAATTAGTGATGATCATACAATCAAACACAAAATAGGATAATAATCACGCACTTATATGATTTATGTGAAAAAAATGCAAGAGTTACAATTTAAGCCGTATAAAAATATTAAATTTGCATAACCGCCATCATAAGAAATAGAAAATATGAAAACTGTTAAAAGAAAAAAAATGTATTTTAACTTAACTGCCTTACGCCTATCCTAAATTTAAGAGCAGAATAATATCAAAGTATATGCTAATCTAAACGAATATATGACAACGATGACGAGTATGGTGATGTTGATGATGTTGTTGATGTTATGATGATGAGACTAATAATATAAGCAACGTGGTCATGATGTTTCGAGCCAGTCAAACTTTTTCTCTCATTTCTATATTCTTTTCATATTTTTTAAACTTAACGAGCAAGATGACTCGCGTAGCTTTCTATTGAGCTCATTATTTCATAATTTCTCCGCCCAACATTTCAAAGTGGTTATCGTATTAAGGCACAGCTGTGAGTCTCGTCTAATGTTGTTTATTTATGCAGGCTTCAGACAATTACATTTTAACCGATATAGCATAACGGCGTGAAAACCAATACAAAATCTCCCTTACGAGACAAAATGCTCACTCATACACTAAGAACAGCTCACGAGATGCTAGTTGATACTCACACTCATGCGTGAAAGTTATACGTTCATTTGTGTATTATATCGACGGATTATTAATTATATATAAACAAGATTATGTCAATATATTTACATAAGCATGCGGAGGGTGCATGAAATTAAAATACAAACACATGTTGACGTTCTTCTTTCTTTATCATTGCTTAACTCACACAAAAATACACGTGAAACTAAACATTGAAAATAAAACACATGTGTTCAGCCAGAAAGTGGCAAAAATGTATGTGAAAATGTGTGTATTGCAAATTACAAAAATTATGGTGCACACAATTTTAAAAAAATGAGAAACATAATTAACATATTTACTGATCTTCAGGCTCATTCCCACTCTCAAGCAAAGAGACAACCTCATCGGTTAACAAAGTCCCGGTGACGCCTGCGAGTTGATATAATTTTTCTCACATATCTGCAAGCCAAGGACACAGATACACAAAAGACCAAATACTATGGCTGATTGATGAAATAAATACACAATTAAAACCACGGACATTGTTTAGAAGAATTTGCAAAAGGTAATCAAGTAAGCATAAGTTTTGAATAAAAAGAATAGTAACATAACATAATCATAGCAAATTCTTTTAAATTGACCACAAAAATGGATTCCCAGCATCATAATGCCAATATAAACATGTTTTGCGTGTCTGATTCGATGGAGATTTGTCAAAAATGTCTAAATAACCGCTATGCTCGATCAGCATTAATCTGACCAGAGTCGTTTGCTATCTCAATGTCACATCAGTATGGCAAAACCAATTGAATAAGTTTAGCTGCCTCCATTTGAAGAGGGGAAGTGCAAACATGTTTTAAACAATCTAGAATGTGAATCAGTCTCTAGAGTATGATTAGTTAACTTGATTTAATTCTTGACTACGTTCACTAAGTATTCGTTGTCAGCGCATTGTTAATTAAGAATAAGTCATACAGCATCATTATAAAGTGTAGAATGACAGACAACACCGTTATTCAGGTATAATTTATAACATCGCTGGTTTCTACATCACTAACGTCTGACAAAGAAAATAAATCTGTGTCAGAAAATTCTGAAAACAGCTATTTCTAAAAAGAAAGTGAAGGCATTTTCACTTTCAGTCCACGAATGATAGACATGTTAATCCTATCAGACTCAGCAAGAAGAAACAGAAACGAAATATACGAAAAAAAAGTTGGTATTATATTTTAGTTCCATTTAACGGTGCAGTCGTGCGTGTATGTTAGACAGCAATGATTTGGTCAAGATGTGAAAGTTCTTCAAGATATGTTAATCATTGGACAAACTTATTTGTACCTCATATCGATTTGGAAGTCTGGATACATTTGAAATTTGCCTTGTTAAACTGTTATATGGAAAATGAGCCTGAATGAAATAGCTTCTTTTCATTTTTATAGACCAGAGATCCACTATTCACATAAGTAAACTGATCGATATTGGGCTTGTATTGTACGATGCCATTTGTCATCCACGTTCACTCTAGCAAAGTGTCTTTTGAATCCGGATAGCTTTCAACGTTACGGTGAAGGAAAGCACACAACTATTTAACATTAAATCTGAGGATGTAAATCACGGATTGATGCTAGGCAAGACCAGAACCCTTTGTGTGATATAACCAGTATAACTTAAGATAGCGTAGTCTATTTAATCTATAGTTTGAAATTAAACGCAGCGCGTAAAAATACTTAATAAAAGATAAGTATTTTGATTAATATTTGGGCTATTTGAAATAGTATGAAATAGGTATGGATTTTAATAATTAATATTGCTTTACAATGTCTTAGAATGGAAAGATAGTTTATATTTATTGGTTGAAATATATTTGTGCGAACGGAAAGAGTGACTGGGCGGCTTGGACGATTATGATGTATGTCATGAACGACTTGAAAACGACATCAAGTACCGTGTTCACTCGTTCCATGACTTCTATGTGTGGAACTATAATTATAATAGTTAATTAATCGTTAAATCAAGCTATCGTTGAGTTTGTTCCTTTTCAATTTACATTAAAGTTGGCTTCGACAAGTAGCCCACACAAAAAAAGGTGAACTCGACCGGAGAGGAAACAAGCGTAAGTTATATCAATTACAAAAACTATGGGTAAACTATGGTGGATTTTGTGATAAGATCTTTGATATTCCACAAGGATGAGCAAATTTTGTCTTACTGAAGTTTTATGCGAGACAAAATCTAGGGGTGAGCATGTGATAAAAAATCAGGATGATAGCTTGAAAACTAACTAAACGGACAGATAACTAGTACAATATTGTAATCGTATGAACGTTAAGTTAAAGTTGCATTATTTACGTTTTGCAACTATTTGTTAAATATTTCACTTTGCACATGTTGTAGCGAAAGTTAGTTTTCCAGGCCGAGGTCTGCTTATTTCATTTGAAATTTGTACACAGTGTCACCTCTTGGTTCCTTGACAAGAGTGGTTATTTGTTTTGATTTTGGACAACAACTGTCCGAATAATCAACGTTTGTTTGTGTTAGATATTGTGCTGGTCACCTGGTAGATGAATCATTACACGCTTAAACAATTACATAACGTTAACTCAACTGATCACAGCCTGGAACTAAATCACTTAGATCTTGTCAGTTGCTCAATTAAGCTTATCAACGGCTGTCTACTTCATATCGTTTCCTTTTTACCCGATGTAATTAGGTTCACGTGTGACAGTGGCTTAAACGATGGAAAACAATCGAACGAGATTAACATCACATACACGTTTTTTTGGATTAGAATTAGCGTATTATCTAACGGTATTCTCTCTTTATTACTAACATTATTCATTTATTGCACACAGTCAACCTGATGCACCTGATGTCCGTGGGTTGCGGGTTATTTCTTGTTTTGAGTGACAGGCTAAATGAAATCGGCTTGAATGAATAAAATTCGCTCGATATGATTCTGTGAATTTTTAAATTTTTAAATAATTCATTCATTCTGTTGTTTATTTGTTATTTTTTCTTGTTTGATACAAAATCGTTAAATAAATTATAAACATACACCTAGGAAAGAACAAAAGAAATGACATTCTATAAAACTAAAATATGAAATTAAATTTCAGACTGCACTTTTAAGGAACTTGTGATAATTATTCAATTAATGGATTTTTCTTTTAAGTTGTAAAATGTTTCATAGTTCCCTCTTCATAAAAAGAGGCAAGCAGTACCGAATACTTAATCTAACACGAATGCATTCAACACGACATGCTTTACCGTTAAATAATTCAATTTCAATATAAAAACTACATTGAAGCAACGACACAATTCTTTTCTTTCCTACTAAAACCCCCCTGAAAGTTGTGTATTTCCCTGTGGGTTCCTGCAATAAAATCAATTTCCTATCAACGTGTGTGGTTACCACGGAGAGGACTGCAATGTTGTGGTGTCAATGCAAGCGTGTATGTCATCATGCCGCGTGTCGGGTGCATATATCCTTCTATCTGTCACATAATTGGACTGCTGACTCAAATGCCCCGGTGTCCACTGGTGCTAGAATCCTCTAATAAAACCAGAACCTTCCCCGTTTTTCTGATGATTGATAGGGGAGAAAGCGTTTTATCACGTGGAGAATAAAGTTTGAGAAATGTCTACATCTATTTAAAATCGCTACCATAAAAACAAGATATGTATGTATTATTTCTCCCTTTATCACTTTTTATGTCACATAATAGAGCTTTGTAACTTTTAATGGGTTTACTCACTGGAGACAAAGTTTCACAAATCTGGAGATTACAAGATTACAAGCGACTAAGATTGAAAATAACAATAACTGACCGACCACACAGCGCAAGATCAAGCATAACGACTAGCGACACAGATAAATGATGATTAGCTCGTTATAAATCATCTTGATAACACGTTTTTACGGCTGGAAAGTTATATCATTTAACTCATGTTGTCAATAGCTAACTTGTGAGTCGAAGAACATGTAAAAACGACTAGCAAATGTCAAACTTCAACCCGACGCCCATAGAGGTATAATTACATTACCATCCAACAGCGCCTTCTTTGGGATCAGTATCACATCACTTGGTTACATCATGACTAGCATAAATTCCCAAATCTGACTTTGAGAGGATTATAAGAAGACAAGGTTCACTAGATCAGCTTTTCTGTTATAACTGCCAAATACAAAATGAAATTTATTTCCAGTACGCTTTTCTGTTATAACTGCCAAATACAAAATGAAATTTATTTCCAGTACGCTTTTCTGTTATAACTGCCAAATAAAAAATGAAATTTATTTCCAGTACGCTTTTCTGTTATAACTGCCAAATACAAAATGAAATTTATTTCCAGTGGTATTTGAAGTAAGAAACTTCATACATGCAGGATTACCTGCTCAACGTCACTTTTCTCGATCACTATATATTTACTTTGCAATACCCAAATTAATTCATCCAAATCTAGACACATGAAACACGCTTTTTCAAACATGTCACATGCTGGCAATAAGTTAAAGGGCGATAAATCAAAGAAATATGGTTCAATAACATCAAGAGTTAAACTTAATGTTCCTTATTGTACTTTCAAGAAATACGATATTTAACACCATCACTGTATCTTGACGGTCACTGTTTCTCTTCAAAATGCAAAATGTTCCCAACCTCTACAACTGGTCACCTGAAATTCCCGATAGCACAATAGCCGTAGGAGAGGTAAAATTTAATTAAAACCAAGCAATACTAAAACGAAATAAAAGAGCTATGTTTATGAACTATGTGTGACCTCACGCTTTGTTATGGCTTTGTTGTTCATGATATAATTAATAAGGTTCCTGTGCATCAAGAACATATAATGATAGATTAATCTTCCCCATTTGAGATTTAAGAAGAAACATCAAATAATATATAATATGTAGAAATTTGAAAATAAAGGAATTACCAAATATCTTTTGAAGCCTTCAAAAGAGAAAAAAAGTTTTACAAATAGATTGATGTGTCTTACAACAATGCATTCTGAAAAACAATAGATATGATATTTCCATATATCGTGTGAAGCTTTTAGAGAGAAAAAACACAGTGTTACCAATACATTGATGTGTATTACAACAATCCATTCTGAAAAATAGATATGAAAGGAAATAGATATGAGAGACGTTAAAGAGGACATGAAACAGAGGGTTAAAATAATTATATAAAACAAAGAGAATTTGCAGTTTGGGGTATGCGGAGGAGGTTTCATTTGTCCCCAACGACTAATTTAAATGTCTCCAGCATTGAGGCAGTGAGCGAGACATGGACATGATTTCTCATATTATCCTTAGGGAGCGTTCAAATATCAGCTCACACCCTCGAGGGGGAGGGGTCTAGGCCTGTGTGAGGAAGGTGTGAGGTAGGAGGGTCAGGTGGGGTGTGAGCTTACACCTTAGTCTAAGAAAAGGCAAAAATAAAAATAGTCAAAATCACTTTTCTTTGCTTTAAACTAAAGAAAAAGTTGCATTTTAGATAAGAAAAAGTTTTAATAGGGCTGATATTTTTCATCGTGTGACAATCAGTGTTGTGATCGAGTAGTTCGGTGGACTACTTGAACAGAGTAGAGTAGTTGGACATTTGCACTTACTCGAGTAAGAAAAATACATTTTTGAGTTATGATCCTTTCCTGATTTTCAGGTACATTATTTACGCAGTGAACGATGCATCGTTAGTTGTGAGACCCTGAGTTATTGCCAAAAGGCTCTTCTAACAACATTTTTCTAAACTTTTTGAAAAAATGTTTACAGAGTTATTGCCCTTGACTTGTTTGCTATATGTTCTTTGTAACTGTTGTCTGATGTTCGTGGTTGTACTCTCTACGAGTAGTCATTTTTCTAGTTTGAGTTGTTTTGCTTTGATCTCATTCATTTTCGGAAGGACGGTATAAAAAGGGTACATAATGTTATGTTTCATATTTAATTTAGAAATATTTGTGAAAAATTGACAGAGTAATGACCCCATTAAGTATTTTGCTATATGTCTTTGTTAATTTTTTCAAACACGATGTGGCCCCATCGTCGAACATAGAAATCTGAAATTGTGCACAAAGGCTTGTATCGTGGTTCCCTAAAAGCTGTAATCTCAATTTTTTTAAATTTTTCTTTGACAGAGTTAATTCCAATTCTGATTTTCATGTAGTTCTTTACGCAGTGGACGCGTCGTTTGTAAAAGGACCCAAAATTATTGCACGCAAGCTCTTCTAGTAACCTTCTAAATATAACTTTTCAACTTTCTGAAAGAATAATTCGACAGAGTTATGGCCCTTGGGTTGTTTGCTATATACTATTTGTTACTTTTCTCTTATGTTCGTGGTTCACCATCTACGAGTACTCAATATTCTAGTTATATGTGGCCTTTATCTTTGAGATATCAGGTAATTTTGGTATAGGCAAAGTACTTACTATGTTTGAGGTTGAGAAAAAGCGCTAAAGTAACAATATCGGGTCACAGGCACTTTACCATAACACCAGGGGTTGTTATACAATATATACAGATTTTAGGTGAAAAATATGATGCATCGATTACATATTCTATGATAACTGCTCAAAATGGGTATTGTAAAAATATATTCATAAACATCACGTTCTTTCTTCCCGTGTACTCTTATAATATTTCATGAACCTTATACAGAAATGTTGTCGAGTTGGAATTTGTTGAACAATTATTTTTTGTTCTCGTGAAAGATGTGTTTCGAAACTTTTATTCGAGAAAAGTCATCTAAAATGATGAGAAAAATATCTAAAGTAGGTTCAAAAGTAGCTTCGCTAGTTCTCTAAAAATGGTGTGTCATTCGACTTAAAATCATCTTATCCACTAGTTCTTTACTTAGGTTATACATATTGTTTTCACTTCTCAATCATTTCTTAATTATATTCTCAATTACATTTTTCTTCATATGCAGCTTCGTGAGCTGAAGCTTTCATCAAGTAATATCTGAGAGTTATTAGTTGTAAGAGATTTGAGTAATGTCGTTATTTTGATTCATTAAAAGAATATACATCATAATTGTGTATTCAATACTAACACAAACGCTTTACTGTCGTTTGTCAAGTATTTGTGTCATATCAATTAAATTGGATCGATATTGCTATTATCTTTTAATTATCCGTTTTAAATCATGTTTGTACTTGTGGAGCTTGCGGATTGGTCTATGAATAACCTTGGCAGACTCTCGACAGAGAGGTCTCATGTTCTATCCTTGTATGATCTCAACGATACAATAAATACAGTTTCCATTCTATCAACGTAGGTGTACTTCGGCCACAAGTTACAAGAAAGAGTAAACATAAGCGAAAAGGGATCCTATTAGGGCGTGCGCATTATATACATTCAAAAAGGCTCAACAAGATGTCTACTATCTTTCTTTTGCATGAACATGCGATTTCAGATTTAATAATATACGAATTCAGACTGCCTTCAGTCAGTGAAACAATGAGACTAGTTGATATCACTTTTGCACTTTGTATGTGCATTTTAGTATATCAACGATAGTGCTAACTTGTTTAGATGTGAGACAAAGTTACAACACAACATAATTAAGAACTTGCTATCTGAAAAGTGCATACTTAGTGAGTTTATGCTCAATTCATTCCTTGATTATCGGACAACGTTATTTCAACCAAATTTCAAGTGCAAACCATGCAACATCTTTATATAACTCTCGTTTGACGTGTTTGGGGGATACAGCAGACAGAAAAGACAGGAACAGAGGCTCTTACATTAATAATTTCATATTTGTTTTTGAGACTGTAACCGCGAGTAAGACTCTGTTGTCTTGTCAAATAACCATTACTTCAACAAATTTATTATCTGAACAATCGCTTTCGTTTCAAACGGAAATGCGTATAATGATTAAGTCACCTGACACTTAAAACGACGGCTTGCATTTTCTTTATCTCCCAGTCTTGTTTTTATGTTGACGATCTCTTTTGTTTGTTTCAATTTTCAATTTGATTTGAGATGTTGCGTAATTTGGAATCAATTAGTACTTTGCTTAACAGTTTAAAAAATAGATATTTGATCATTGGCATTAGTCAATTTATTAAAAGGATTTTCTCTTTTCTTTTTTCGAACAATAAAGATAACTAATAGTCTAAAAAGTTTGTTGTTTGATGTCATTGTGCGCGTTTGAGAGTTCATTCATTCGTGTGTCCTTATATCATTTACCTTCGAGTGTTTAAAGGCGCCTGTCGGTTTGTTGCAACGTTGTTTATTTTAGGCTTTTAGATGGTTAGCCAATTGTCCCACAAAATGTAGTTTGGAAGAAATATCCATCCATTTTAAAAATTTAAAAACAATTTCGTCGTTTAAGTTATGCGAAAAACTATCAAAATGTTTAAATTCACGAGAGTTCACCAAAGTATCAGAAACATTTTGAATCAAGTTCATCTATTTTGAATTTGTTTTTCCCGACAAAAAAATAACACTATGTCCATTTGTAATGCTGAATCAGTATCCTTTTTAGAGGCATAAAAGTACAAAAAACTGAATTCCAGTTGACTTATTTCACTACCACTTTTTTTTAATGTGTTTGTGTAAGATGATGATTTGAGGTTATACGGGGTTATTCTCTTGATTTCAACCATATCAGAGTAAATAAGGGGAGGTAATTCAAGATTGCAGATATTTCGTTATTGTTAGGCTTTTCGATTCAAATCTATCAAATCAGACATGCAAAACATGTTTTGAGGGGTATTTCAAGGCAGAACATCTGTTTGTGTGGTCGGTTTTGTGATATATC
>JAUUEB010476780.1:0-11320 GCA_032362205.1 Clione limacina | reverse complement strand
ATCATTATTCCAAAAATTAAAGATATCCGAACAAAATTACTCAAGTTAAACAGACACACACACAGACAAGAAGAAAATATACCACTGCACAATAATTGTGCGTGGAATAATATCATTGATATGTGGTCTTGTCTCCCGGGCAAATACTTTTTGTACTTTTATTTCATATTCTAAAGCATTTTTAGTTAACAGCAGGATGGCCTTTTTGGTGAATAATTTGAATTTAAATTATGTCTGTCATCATATACAAGGAGCAGATACAAAAGAATATATAATTCCACGTCACTGCTGATTGTTCTTTTTGTTCAGCCTATGGTGATGAAATTTTGATGATCTTTAATAGGTTTCTATTGTACTCCCTTATTAAATGTATATGTCGGGATATTGTTCAATGTATATGTCCGAATATTGTTCAATGTATGATTTTTTTCAGTAATCCGATGGATTGGATTATTAGAATACATATCAAGTATATTTAGGGTGGGGATTATTTGTTTTCAATTAAAAAAAAATTCGGAATCAAAATAATAACCTTTGTATGTTTTTACTACTTAATGCAAAACCATGGAAATTATAATATACATTTTCAAGAGGTTTAGCACCAAATAAAAGAATGGACTGTATGATATTATATACTTTCAAGAGCTTAAGCACCAACAAATTATTATTTTATATTCCCCCGGAAAATTTTGAAAAATGGAAGCTAAACAGTTCATTTCATAGCAAATTAGGAGGCTCTTGTAAATCTTGAAAACAGTTACTTTTTTGATGATTTTTACTTACTTGTCGATTTTTTTTAGGATGACATATCTGTTTGTTGATGATTAATATGGCCCTGAGCGCAATGACCTTACTTAAAAAAAAATAGAAATAGACTCAGCTAAAATAAACCATCACTCAAAAAGAAATTGAAAGTAACATTGTTGCTCAAAGTCAACCACCTAAAGAGGAGTGAATTGGGTATACAAGTGTGCACAATAATTTCGCGTGATCAGATGTACCTACATAATTAGTCGAATACTCATCACCTGGACAATAGACGTTACGTAATCATCAAATAATATCCGACGATGAAATAGTATGTCATTGTCATCCGGAGACCCTTGTCAGAAAGATTAAAGAACCCGCCCTCGAGGTACTGCTTTACCGCGAAATGAGATAAGGACTGACTAATTTTCCTTTAACGAATAACTTAAAATGTGGGCCTCTAATAAAATTATATATTTTTGATTTGGAACTGTTATTTACTGATGATTTATGATGTTACAAACTAAGCACTAAGCACAGCGAGGCGTGCATTTTGAAATATGGAAGCTCAGTGGTGCATTTTAACGCAATTTTGGGATACGATGGGGAGATACATCTCAACACCCCTGGCTACCTACATCCCTGTCTACTACCGTTAAATGGCGTTTGCTTATTTTGGCGTTTGCTTACCCCTTGTAAATATGTTCTTATTTGTTTAGTAATTATCCAATCCAATTTGGCTGGATTATCGAGATTTTAGTAGCGGGATTATTGGATTGGAGTACAAGAGTGGGATTGTCCACTAGATATGTCGGGATATTCAATGTATATGTCGGGACATTCAATGTATTTGTCGGGACATTACATGCACTATATGTCGGGACATTCAATGTATTTGTCGGGACATTACATGTATATGTAGGGCGTAGGGACACTCAATGTATATGTCGCGACATTCAATGTATATGTCGGGACATTCAATGTATATGTCGGGACATTTTATGTATATGTCGGGACATTCAATGTATTTGTCGGGACATTCAATGTATATGTCGGGACATTCAATGTACTTGTCGGGACATTCAATGTATATGTCAGGACATTCAATGTTTATGTCGGGACATCCAATTTATATGTCGGGACATTCAATGTATATGTCAGGACATTCAGTGTGTATGTCGGGACATTCAGAGTATATGTCGGGTCATTCAGTGCATATGTCGGGGCATTCATTGTATATGTCGGTACATTTAATGTATATCTTGGGACATTCAGTAAATACGTGGAGACATTCAATGTATAAGTCGTGATATTCAGTATATATGGGGACATTCAGTCTGTATATCAAAGTGTTGTTTGACTTACTCTGAAACCAGCAGAGTACATTTTCACCTTGTGCCATTCAGAAATCTGTTAGCAAAAGATTTTCGCAACCGTTCAAGTAGTTACTAAATTACTATGTTCTTAACATATGATTGCAACATCTTTTCACTTAGTCTAAGTCATACTGTTGGGGATTTAGTCTGAACTATTATATTGAAAACATAAATTTAGGAACCAAGTTAGTCTGCTGCTAACAGACATGAAGAAGGAAGAGGTCAACCTAGAACCAAGTAACATATTTGAGCCCCTGAAGGACCTCTTAGAGGAGGACATAGAAATCCACTGGAATACTGTGAAGGGTGATTCCACCTCAACCTGCCACAATGTTCTCGGAGCGAAACGTCAGGAACATAAGGAATGGATTAGCCAGAAATTCCTGGACCTAGTACGATAAAGGAGGTCAAAGAAAGCACAAATAAATGAAAGCAGGACCAGAGCAGCAAAGCTACAGGCTCATTCAGAGTTCACTAAAGCTGCTAAAAGGATAAAGAATTCAACAAACAACAACAAAGAGGCCTTCTTAAGCAACCTGGCCGAAAAGACAGAGAAAGCGGCAACAGGAGGTCACATGAGAACTCTGTATCAGTCAACAAAGTTCCTGACTGGAAATCAGAATAAGGCAGAGGGTCCAGTAAAGGACAGAGAGAGAAAAACTGTGTTTGAAAGGAAGGCCCAGATAACACGCTGGACAGAACACTTTGAAAGTCTACTGCATAGACACACTCCAAATAACCCACCTGAAATACCACCGACAAGGACACATTTGCCAATAATTTGTGATCCCCCACACAAGAGGACGTAAGGGAAGCAGTGAGACACCTAAACTCTGGCAATGCAGCTGGGACTGATGCTTTACCCCCAGAAGCAATAAAAGCAGATATTGGCATGATAACAGATATTCTTCACATGATTTTTGCAAGTATATGGACAGAGGAAGAGTTCTCAATGAATTGGAAAGAAGGACATGTGGTTAAGCTACCAAAGAAAGAAGACCTCATCAACTACAACTACAACTACAACTACAACTACAACTACAACTACAACTACAACTACAACTACAACTACAACTACAACAACAACTATAACTTCTACAACAACTCCTGCTCACAGAGTACTTAAGTGACTGTTACTTTTGGAAATCTTTTCCCGCATTGTCATCGTTGATTACGTTGTATACGTGTTGTGTGTTTGTTGATGCGTGAGCCCTTTCTGTAACGAATTAGTATAGTAATGTAACATAACATCTTCTTCCTAAAAAACCAAAAAAAAGGCAACATAACATCCTCAAGTATTTATGCAAAACTCCCGTACTTATCTTAGTGTTCGCTACCTAGAGAGAAATAAAGGCTTCCTTTATTGTCATTAATACTCGGCTTCTAATAGGCTCTCTTGAAATCTGGACATGCTGGTCTATTTTTGAAAGTCTGTGTTATCAACGGCAATCAGAATTATAATGAAGTTTCTACAACGAAACGGAAGAGCATTTAGATAGCAACATTAAAAACAGTTTTAATTTCATGCAAATCCATAGTTCTGTTTTTTTTTAAATCAAAACAACACAACTTTTAGAGCTACATTATGTTTAATATTTTAACAAATATACAATGAAGTTGGAAAAAATATCAATTATTTTTTTGACCTACTTATTGCAACCAATATTGTATATTAATCATTATTTTATTTGTTGATAAAATTTGAATATGTAAATGGCTTGTTTTAAAAAAATCAAACAGTTATTCGAGATTAATTCAAATAACCGTTATTCGAATAACCATTATTCACATTTACATTTTTGTTTATTTATTCGAAGATATTCAAATAACAATTTCGTTATTCAGACTAAATCTTTGTCAATGGTATAGTATTCAATCTTAAGATGGTTTATGTAGATAATGAAGAACTAAGACTGAAACAACTAACTTTCACTAGAGCCTTAGATCGTTGACTTGATTTCCCTTGGTATCAAAACGTGTCCTTGATAGTCTATGGCAATTCAGACTCTTTAATGATGAATGATGATACGTGCAGCTCTCCGTTGAGAATTAGGGTAAACGTTATACAATCAATCAGCAATCGTATGCGAACGTTTTACAAGCTGAGTTTTACTAAATCCAGTATGGAAATTAATTAATGTAAAAAAATTAAACGATTGAATATCTTTCAAACACTTTCCATGTGAGTATGTTGCATTTTATGTGGGTCGATTTTTAATAGGTTTGCCATAAATTCAGTCCAAACGGGAAGAAGTAGTATTGTCCATAGATATGTAAATGTTATTTCTGTTGGCCCTTAAAATGTTAATATGTACCTAATATTTCCACTGCTGGATTTGTTTCTAAAACTTCAGAAAACTCACATTTTTTATGTAATGTTTTCTAGTCGCAAAGCTAGCCGTCCGATGACTGAAATCGTGGAAATCAAAGCAGTAGTGCACAAATGTCCTTGTACGAAAATATAGTTTAATACTACGTCAGTCAAATCTGCAATTGTTTTTTGTCCTCACCTGAAAAACAAAGTCTTATCACAAGGTTTGAACCATGTTGACTTGACCACTTGACCAACAGTGATCTCTCTTCAACCAGTAGCCAGCTAGGAATTTGGGACACGTATTGGTTGGAATGAATGAGAACATGAATTTTACACAGGTGAAAATTTCAAAAAAATCAGTCAATATCAAAAGTATCTTTTTGTCTGTTTTCTAAAATCAAATATTACCTTAAGTTATGCTGTTGTTGGTCCTGCATGTAAAAATACTGTAATATGGATGACAAATCAGTCATCTGCAAGAAAATTGGCCAAAATGCCACGTATTTACAAAAAAGCCATGTAGGTTTATCACATTGAGACAGGATTAATGTTTGTACTGTCTGACCTAAAGCTGCTTGATTCTAACTGAGTGTTATATTTTCGTTTTATCATTGTTTTTATATATTTTAGTATGAGTTCATTAGCTCAGAAGATAGCGCGTATGTTTACCACGCGAAGTACAGGTTCGGGTTAGTTCCTGGAAGGGCGCTTGCATGTTTTCGGTCATGATTTGTCATATTCAACTTCATTACTGAAATAACCGTCAAGACAAATCAGAACATCCCTACAAATTAAATTTTATTTGCACATCTCTTTACACTGCATTGTGTTTTTAAAAACCACAAAAGGGAAGGGTGAAGAGCTTTTGCAATCATCCGGTATTCAGAAATAATCGCCAGGTCTAAGCTTGATCATCATTCATGACTCAGGACCCTTTTTCCATGTCTAGGTAACATGCCTAGTTATACAATGACATAAAGCTCCATGTTTTAGATATTTTGGGTTTTATTCTATAAATCTAATTTATAAGCGCAATAATACATTTTGTTTCAGAAATCATTTGAATGGGTTATTAATACGCTATCTGACTTGCTTGGTGTACAACCCATATCTGGCCAAAAAACTAGAAGTTAATCTTCTTTATGAAAGCCTTTAATAGGTAACATTGCTTGGATCGGAATTCCCAATGCCACTTTGGACCTAAGAAGAGGTATTTATAGTAAACAGCCACATAACGAAGCGAAGCTTTGTTTTGGAAGCGTGAATCACTGTTTGTTATTACATTGTTTTTAATAAAATTGTAAGGCCTTGGAAATGACACAGACACAATTGTAGGATGAACTGTACAAGGGGCAACAAATACAATGGTAATCTTACCCCTTTCTACGCTTAACTTTTTCTGTAATATTTCTTTATTGATTGACAAACATGGTGTTCAAATCGATTTATTTTTCTATATCTCATTTGCAATTTTTGATAGAAGTTACCCCTAAAAAGACTAAAAATGAATCTCGGCAATGTTTGAGTTCGTCAAACGTTTTGTTTTCTAGTGCCATCTTTCATTTCATGCTTGAAGGAAAAGCTTCTATATCTAGGTTACATTTATCCTAGAAAAAGCAAACAAAGTTAATAATATTCCATATAAAATTAATGGTTTTCTTAACTCTTTCATTAAGATTAACCGAATATACAATTATAATCATAAGCGTTAATATATACACAAGTCTTTAGAAATGCTCATTTAAAACAGATACGTTGGAATGCAACATAGAATATATATCTCCAAAAAGCCTATTATGTTTTTTATCTTTTAAAAAGGGCCATTTTTATATGTATAAATCACTGTTGAGGTTGTAGCTATGGTAATATGTATGTGTCTTACAATATCGTTAAAGTTCTGAATTTATAGGAATTGCGCGCACGATGTGTCACTTTCGATGAACTAAGAGATCACACTTTAAGTTTCTGAATTTATAGCAATGGCGCGCACGTAGCGTTACTTTTGATGAACACATAAATCTAAAAAAAACATGTTTGCTGTGGCAAAGTCCGTGGCATTACTGACCGTCACCAGTCTGATTGTTTTAATTCCCAATGCCTCATCGTCATACACATGTGCTGAATCTGCCATCAAAACATAAACTAGTCTCACATAATGTATTTCGATGATAAACAGCATACAATATTCATGACGCACGACGAATGTGATTGGATTATTAGAGCAAGGATAAATAGCTTATCTGAGTTGACAAGAAAAGAAGGCAGTTGCTGCATCACACAATTTTGCCTTCTTATTAAATAATTATTCATGTTGTATTTTGTTGTATTTTCTAAGGAGATAACCTTCTGAACATGATTTCTGCTTTGGATTCCAATGACCAATCCATTCCACAGACGACAAATATATATTGAATCACAGACTATGTAAGGTTTCATTGAGAAATCCCAATTTTCGTGACGCACAACGTTAGTCATTTGCTCAAAAATACAATTCTGATGCTTATCCGAGTAGACAGGAAAACAAGACAGCTGCCGCATCCCAACACTTAAGCCCAATTATAAGAGAGACATGAAAGTAATGTTTATTCTCTGTATTTACTAAGAAGATAATCGTCTAAATGTGAGCCCTGTCTGGGATCCCAGCAACTAAATCCATTAAAAAAACATGTTTTAAAATGTTAATCAAAGGTTAACTCCAATAGCTAATTCCTGACCAGTTGTGACAACAATTTACAAATGATAGACATAATAATATCACATGCTGATTTTAAAATATGTACAGATATTACTGTATTAGAAACGTGTATACATATGTAACGTAAACGTTGTGACCTTTGAACTTTTGATCATTGATTTTAGAATGTATTTTTGGTATATAAGGGGTTTTAAACGCATGAATAAATCTTTTTGCATTTAATTGATAACTGACTTCTGCAGAATAATATGTGATCGTATAGAGTGAGTAAAGATAATGTCGTCAACATACACACATGACGCGAAAGGACTTGGTAACTCATAGTCTCATAGTTTGACATAACCGGCCATTAGACTTGGTAACTGATAGTCTCATAGTTTGACATAACCGGCCATTACCTTTCATCTACATCAATTACATTGAAGATTGTAGCATGATTGTCAATATCTTTAACCTCGTTTGGGCATTCATATTTATGATCTTAAAATATTTCTCGAAAGACTCGTTCCTTGGTGCACGTTATCATGTTTTGCTTATATGTTCAACCCTCGATTTCCTTTAACTAAATTCACTTAATTAATTAAACTGGTGGCCTTCTTTGATTTGCGAACTTTGCGAACAACGGTCGTCAACGGACATTATGTCTTTCTCCCTCTTGGTGATAACCATGCCAAATATGTCATTTTCACCGAATATTGAACTATTCGATCAAATATCCTTTCATATCGTAATCACTAAATTTACAAATGTCAAAATGCTATGAATCAAGATAAAACATGACAATTTAACCAAGCAGTTTGGAAACTGATGGAGTTTTCGAAAAAAAATGTGTTTAACTCTACTGCTTCATGTTATACACAATCTCCTCATCTTTATTCAGCTACGGTAGATATGCCACACACAATGAAGGATTTCCCTAATTAAGACTTACCTTAACTTTGCGTTCAAATCAGTAATGTCAATGAAGAGAGGACATATTTCCATATCTATACAAACACGTGTTTATTTTAAACATATTTCTTTCCATCCAACGTTTCCGTTTCAATGGTACATAGTCACGACTGACATATTACTATTTTACTAGTCTCCGTGGCGTGGCAGGTAAAACGAAGGTCAACTTGTGTCATCACTGTCTAGTATACTATAACTTACTATGTGTGACGTCACTGACACGAGTGCTGCAAATAGACGTGGCTAGATTGGCATATTTGTATACAAGTCATAGTGTTTGGTCTATGCACTTCATTGTTTTATTACTACATCATTGACATCGTCACTGTCTCTGTGTAGTCATGACCTAATAGCACTGACAGTAATACAAGTTAAATGTTGTGGATTACCTACATGATAAGATTACAAGTCTGTTCATTTATTTATTTATTTTTATTATTTATGCAAGTGTATGCAACGGGATTACAGCCACAGTTTTGACTCAATTAACATTAAACTTAAGCAAATGTTGGTAAATATTACCAGGTGTGTAGTTAAGCTTTTGGTATAATTATGTCTACTGTAAAAAATGTTATTATTTTTTTTAGTTTTCACTATGTTTCCTCTGTAGTCACGCCATGAATCTAAATATGAACAAATTTGCACTATCTTCCTGACGCACATAATACACGGGCCGCAGCCTAAATAACACACATTTCCCTTTTCGTCTTAATGGACGATGTAAACAAAAGTGTAATACAGTTTTTTTAGACTATGATTTTTAAAAGTGGGATTGGGGCATATTGATGCATAGCGGAGAGAGAGGTCTACAACGTGGTTGAAAAGTCAGCCAAATTCGTGTTTTCTTTCTTTTTGTAACCTTCCCGGGCAAGACCGGGTAATGAGCCACTAGTTTGAATATATTATTTATTTATCTCGACAGACATGCTCATCTGACCACATTTGTAAACAGCAAACATTATCTGACCATTTCAGCAGGACGCCTCAGACAAGGAATTTTGCAAACTGTACGATCAATTTGATCAATAACCAAACAACCTCCCAAACGTATGAACCCGATCGAACATTTATGGGATCATATCAGGAACTGGTGATAAATTGCGCTCCGAATTTGTAAAATCAATGAAGACATATCTGACATGCACGCTCTAAAGATGCTACTGGTTGACATACCAAGTACTAACTCTGTACTCTGTAATTATGTCAACCAGTAGCATAAGACTATAATTACGTGCTTTATGTACTGATTTATATTGCGATTTGTGTTTTTGTCAAGCCATGTTTTTATTGAAACGTTTAAAAAGTGGTTATAGTATAATTTAAGAGAAAAAAGTTACTCTAACCATGTGTTATGATTTATCTGAATTACACTTACATTTTTATGAAAGTATACATTTCGAAATTACCTTGCAATTCGCCGACTTACTTACAATAAAATCTTGACGTACAATTTGTTACTTTTCTAATTCCAGTATACCAACATGACAGCTTTGAGCAATATGTTTGTGAAATACAGTGACAATCTGAAAGGTGGTGGTTATTGTCTTACAGTTTATATGTAGCAGTACGAAACAAAATATCAGAGTATCATCGTTGCCAATATAACCAACCATATTTTGATAAAATGGTACAACGTGGAAGTACAGATTTACTTGGTATTAAGTTTTGCTTGGTATGATCAGGAAAAACGGACTATCTCTCTTGCGAGAAACATGGTGACCAGGTAGGAAGTGTAAGTTTAAATCAGAAGAAAGATCCTCCTGAACTAAAATCGAAATGTGCACTTCAGTAAGTAACCAAAAGCTGGAATAAATACTCAAGTCTGAACTAACCAGCTTAATTAAAGAAGATAAAAAGAATGAGAGTTGAATTCATTAAGCTATGCTAAAGCTAACAATGTTTCGAGTACTGTAATTAATCACACAATTGTTGTGGCCAGTTGGTTTCTGTATTTCTGATGATCACATCACAATGTGTTTCATGTTTGTATTTATTAGTAAAATTATAATATCAAAAAACAAAAATCACACAAAAACTCAAGAAACTTTTGAATATATTTTATTAGCACCATCATATATCCCCCAATCAGTAAATATCATCCACAAGTAAAAGTAAATTAAAAATATGTCAATAAATTAGATCGTCAGCACAACAAGTCAATTTGCAATAGACCACTGCGGTATAATGTTTAAATGTGTTTTGAAAGATAATCATGAGCGGGTGAGCTGGAATGGGTGAATAAAGAAAGAGTACAGTCAGGATTCAAATTTAAGACACTCAAGATCAGAAATTTCTTGCGTATCAAAACACAAGGCATGGAAACAAATTTTTATTATCAAATTGTCTGCAATTTTCCAACATTTCCTGCTTCCGAATCGAACATAGTGGGAAAAAGATAAAAAAAATATTAAAATGTGGGACATCATAAAAGCACCAAATATGTTATAAAAATTGTTAAAAGTTTACTTTACGAATGAAAATTTCTCTTTAAATAACAATTTTTTGTTTACAATGTCCAAATGTGTAATATCACATACACACATCTTTCTTAATGAAGAAGTATACTTTCTGGTGAGTGTGTAACACTTGTAAAAATGTCTCAATTAGGTTGGACTTAATGATCTCACTTTTCCAACAAAATCACAGTGCGTAGGCATCGTGCAACTATGATCCCATTGTTAATAATACGTTGTACAATGGTTACAGGGTATTGTCCACTGACTACAGTTCATGATGACAGAACCTTTAAAAATCGCTGTTTTCGGAGATTTTGGATATAGCGAAATACCGGATATAACGTAAAATCACCCAGTCCCGTTGACTTCGTTATAACCGGGTTCTACTGTATTACAACCTTAAGTCTGGCTCTAGACACACATACAATGCATTTGTGGCAAATAATGAAACACTCAAATTATAAGCAAAGTAGGGAAGTACTGAGAGACATGTATAATGTCACACAATCTTTAACGAGGATCTATTGGAGGGCAAGTCTGGTACCAGCAGCTGGGTTAATTCCAGCTTATTGTGGAAGTCCGTAGCGATTCTGACGTGCACATTTATCGTCCAACTTGGGTATAGGGGCGGAAAACTAATCAAACCATCTAGTAGCTGGTTCCCTCCGAAGTTTCCCTCAAGATAGCTGGCGCTCGATCACAGTTTTTGCCGGGGGGGGGGGGGGGGGGGGGGGGGGGGGGGGGGGGGGGGGGGGGGGGGGGGGGGGGGGGGGGGGGGGGG
>JAUUEB010476769.1:0-11321 GCA_032362205.1 Clione limacina | reverse complement strand
GTCGGTGTGTTTTTTTTAAATATTGAACGATAACAAATCGTAATAACTCCAGAACCGTTGTATACAGAGACAAGTGGTTTTCAGAACATACTTAGAAATGTATTTGCATTTGTTTGAAAAATTAATGAGTGTGATGTAACTACTGTTAATCAGACAGTGAATTATTAAGTAAAAAGCAGAATTGTCTAGTATTTTAAACCGACACAATCATTTCTGCTAAAAAAAAGTGTGTGCATAACTGCCTCAATATCATATTGATTTTTCACATGCGTTTCTATGTGTTAAAGATTTGAAATTGAATTGAATTTGTTCTCACAATGGTAAATAACTCACATACGCCAACTTTACTACGCAAAAATATCCCTTTGCATTGTTTAAAATAGCAATACTCGCAACATAATTTATCAATTTTTTTAATTTTTTTAAACAGATTTTCATAGCTTTTTTTTTATTGATTGTGGGAAAGTCATTGGAAAACACTGCTAACAAAGTGCAGTAACTCTCTGATTATGAAATAATGTGCTTAAAATGTCCACTTTTAGTTTTTCTTTTTTTGTAGGATGACCAATGGTAAGACCAACTAATTATTAATGCCACACCCGTCTTGAATGCATTTCTAAGCATCTGTTGAAAACCAGATGTTTTTATATAGGATTTATTAGGATTTGTTATCGGTCAGTATTACAAAAACACCCTGTACATCAACAAAGACTCTAGCCAACCCTAAAACAAAAAGAAGCAGCTACCACAAACGATCAATACTAGACTAACTAGCCTATCATCAAGTATACAAGCCTTCTAGGATGCATTGTCCATATACAATGCAGCATTTAAAGTTAGTGGATATGAAGATGGGTTAAATACGCCAGGGAGGTTCTCATACAGCCAACTGGGAAAAGAGAATAGTGTGGTACAGCCCACAATTCAATGCATCAGCCACAAGAAAAAGCACACATGGGCAGTACTGAACTGGCATTCAAGTCGCCCTAAATCTGAAATGACTCACAGTCAAAACAGAAACAACACTGCACCTGCAGACCATTTGGGTAGAAGAACAAATGACAGTCACCAGTAGCCAGATGGGAATTAATTGGAAAATGCAGGAAGTCAAGGTGCCAAGCAAAAATGCCATGTATGCCACACTGAGGAAATAATGATACTTAAGAAAAAAGACACACACGGGCTAAACAAGACGTCCAAGCTCATGGGAAAATACCGCCACAAAAGTTATTTTGGCTTATAACATACAATTCCACCAAAGCCTTGTTAATGTTGGATTATCTGAATCATTTGAGACTGATTGCGTTTTTAATTATATTATGTGATTGCCAAATACTACATATATGGATACGAAGTCCAACACACTAAATTGTCTACAAATTGTTTCATCACGAACTGTATTTCAAATACTGCTCAAAAACGCACATTCATAACATTTCTTTTGACTTAAGAATAAAATTTAACCCGTATCTTAATTTGTTTAATTCACTTTTTTCTTCAGGCAGTTGATACCTCTTTTTTAGCATGAGACAAAGTGAGCAAAACATAGTATTCGAATTATGAGTGCATGGCCAACCGTTCCATGAGCTGGAACAATTCGTAGATATATAGATATATCCTATATGTGAGATACATTTTTCTAGTTATACAGCTGACTATTGCCAACTTTGCCAAATATCCGTTTTGTTTGTAATTTATGTCGTTCATTTAAGTTCAATTTACCTGCTTTATGTAGATGTTTTGTACTGTCTTAGTATTTTCTATGAATGTTACTGACATTAACACAGACAAAAAATGACTGTGTACTACTGTTACATTCCATTATTCCTGTTTTGACAGAAGATATTTCTGTTACTGTTATTATAGTCATCTTTATTTTTGTTTGATTCTTTGAATATCAATGTAAAGTATAAAATGTAAAATGAAATAAAAAGTTTACAAAAAACAAGGAATCATTGTAGTACACCAGAAATACTATATAGTGTAAACTAAGAATTCCGCAAATATTGCAATGCCACGGGGTCGACCCAGTTTACCCAGATTTACTAAGTGTGTAAACAATGCCGACTGAGTTATTTAGATAAATGAAAATTCACTTGCCTAAGTAGAATATCTTATTCTACAATTAAAAGAAAATCAGAGAGACTCTCCGGAAAAATGAAATTAGTCTCGAGCAGGATTCAAGCCAAGGACCTTTGCATTAGAAATCCTACATGCTAACCCTTACACTATATGCTACGATGAATGTGTAGGTTGAAAAAGGTATATTTAATATATCAGTTAAGAAAAGTTGTACTGCAGTAAAAAATGACGTTTGTGTAACCAGTTTTCGCCTCCGTTTCTCCCGGTTCATTGAAAATCTCGGTTAACCGGTGTGTAGCAGTGTGTAACTATGTCAACCCCGTGACTATGCAATATTTGCGATTGTAAGAATGTCTACTAAGTCAGTGAGGTTTTGCTACTCTTGAAATTTTTCATAGTCTGTACTGACCTAGACAAGAGCATCAATAACAGCGTACCGACAAGACACCTCGGTGTCCAATCACGCATCAACCGATTCTTTTTTGCCGCCCTCCTCTACACCAAGCAGTATAATGAGGTATGAGCAAGTAGTCACATGATTGTCGACAGAGTCACATGTTGGTCGCTGTTAACAAAATAAACATTATTTGTATCCCCCTTACTCTAACAACATTGATTATTTTTCGTTAGACTTTTCCTTAACACCTTTGTTAAAAACAAGGATCACATGTCTGTCTAGCCGGCTTATTGGATTATTAATGTCTTTGTAAGATTTCTATTATGTTTTGCTTTTGTTCAGTCTTCTACGCTCTGCAGCTTGTGGCGGCGAGATAAGTCGAGAAACTGAGGTGTTTTTATAAAGTCTTTATACATTTTTACTTCGGTTCTCGAGACTCATTGTGGATTTGTGAGATTTGATGATCTTATGCGGATACGTCTCTTGCTTTTTATGCCAACTGCTACATGGCTCATTGGCGTGTTTTCGATTTACTTGTGAATATTTTTATTATTATTATTATTATTATAATGTGTTCAGTGTATAATTTCGGTCAGAGAAATAATTTCAATTTTTTTAAATTTCTCAATTTCCATTTCGCCAAAATACGACTCAGGAAATTGTGTTGTATCTTTGACTTTTTCATTGACGTAATTTATTTTCGAGATGTTTTTCTATGCAGACAGGATGAACCTTAAGCACCCGCTTTCACTCTCTATGTTATTCATATTTTCCCTTTTTTGAGCAGCAGCGTTTTATATCTGATATAATAGGGAAGCAAGCACACCACAAGCAGATTTCAATTCCCCGAAACACACTTGTGCTGAAGATGTATGCATTTTCAAAACTTAAAAATTGGACTGCCTGTTTTAGTCTTCTCTGTTCTCTCTTTTTTGAACATGTTTGCAAACTGTCTTTGGTTTTTTTAACGTTTACGGTTTTTATCACTAAAATTGCTAAGGCAAGGCGCCTAGAGGGGGCGAGATGAAAACAACATGAACATCTTATTGCTGGCGGTAATAAGGCGTATACCATCTTATTTAAGCTGCGGTGTCATCCTTGTCATGGTCTTGCTTTGTTTTTGATAATATTTGTCTTTTTGGTGACAAATAGTTCAATACTTTTCGAACAACGTTCTTTCTGAACCCGCTGCATTTAATAAAGCCTTGCATTGAAAAATAAAATAGTACAAACGGGAGAGTATGAATGATATAATTAAAGATTTTTTACTCGTTTCTGTCGATATATTTTCTTATTTAAGAAAATGGTCTTAATTCAAGACTGATCTTTACCGTTTTAACAATTTGATTTGACAAATGTTATAGTCATTGTGGACGCTGTTTTTGAATTTCTCGAATGTTCAATGCTAATAGTCTGGCATCATTTTGATTATGGTTCCCTTCTTTAATCAAACCTTATTAGCTGAGAAAGAGATAATGTATGCAATTTGTAGGCTAACTGTCTATACAAATTGATCTCTGACCAGTAATAATGCCATTGCTCAAGGACGTTCTCAATACGACAATAAAAAGAAAGTGGAACGCGTTTCATTGTTATCTTTAGTGCATTTTGACATAAATATGTCTCTTGGTAGTTCAACTATACGTCTCGAATAGAAATAGAATGACAAAAGAAACCAAACAACATCGTCTGAAATCCCACGCATATCGTATTTAAGGAGTTATTTATAACATAAATAATATGCGCATGAATGAAAACCTTTTAGTTCTGGGTTCATGGGAGATTAGACTGATGAAGATTATTGACCTAAACAAATGTGAATATGCCCAGCTCAAGCTTACTGGCTGTTGGATAATAAAGAAAGGTTGCATAACAGGCATTTATGTCGTCAAGGTGCCGCCTTGCCATACATATTGTATGGTAATTTGGGCTTATAATAAACTTAAATGCTGTGTCACATTCAGGTGTCCAATCACACTTTGCTTTCTTTTGAAGCAGATTGGTAAGAGGAGCAACAATGGTTAGAAATTTTGGCATCACTTTCTATAGAATCTAACCATACTTGGAATCTCATTAGTTAATACTTAGTTGTTGGCAGAGTGTAGTTTGAGATTGCCTCAACCTTTGCATCGATAGGTTTAACACAACCGTGACCAATCACATGCCCTAAATACTCCACTGTAGCTTTGGTCTCAATATCAACAGCTTTCATGGTGCTTGGGGCAAGTTGCCACAATGACCACACAAAACTACTAATTAGTTAGTCACTAAAGTTGGTGCATTTTGGAGTTGAGCTCAGCCGAAGTCGGGTAAGGTAGTTATACATTTAGCTATCATTTTGGGCTTTAGAAATGTGTACAAACGCCAGAAAAATTAACAGAAAATGTTTTAACGTACATTTGAGAGTTTTTTTCGTACATCTGTGTAGCATGGGACGCAGGCGCGATGAGTATGGAAATGAACACACATAATGACATGATGGCGTTCTCATTTAAACTATTCATTTGTGTTTCGTTTCTCAACTTTAGTGATTGACGACAAACCGGCAGTTAAAGTGTAGTTTTACAGTAAATGTTTCAAAGGGGGGTAGATAAATTTGTTATTACAATTCCGCTTTTAATAGAATTTTTTTTTATTCACATGCTCGGTTCTATCTGTTTTTGGACCCTGGTGTTTTAAATAGTAGGTATTATGTTTTCTCATTAAATATAATGGTTTTTGGTATAAATCACGGCTATTCGGCTATTAAGTTAATTTAAAAGATAAAGATTTAAGAAGATAAATCGGGAGCTCCGTTTGAACCGGTATTGCTCGTGGGTTGCCAGCTAAGGAAACAGCTAAACTTGGCCCTTTTACCGACTGAAATACACTCAAGGTTAGAATCAAGTAGTTATAAAAAGAGTAATTTACTATGTAAATCCAATGAACCTTAACTCAATTTCCTGTTTTCAGGAACGATTTGCAGCTTTTTGGGTTTTTTTTATTTAAAAGCTACACCTTGCCACATTAAATACAGACATTTGAAAAAAATTAAGGCACTACAACTGGCATTGGAAAATTATCTCGCCTGTCAAAATTTGCTTAATGGTCACCGTATGCCAAGTTGAAAATTGGCTCTGTAGTAGCAATGAAAATTATATTCTAAAAATGTCTGTGCCTACATGCTCCACTTTTTTATCAAAATTATAAAAAATAGCACACCATAGAAAAATATTTCAAGGTTTTAAAACAGCCTTAATATCATCTAACCTTTTTTTCGATCGAAGGTGCCGATTAACGGTTTTTAATTACTTGATTCTAACCTCAATACACTGCGGTTGGTACACAATGTCGACTAGAAATATTTGAAAAAGGATCATTTGCTCCAAAAAGAGAAGCCGATGACATTGACATTAAAAACATGTAAGTACAAAAAGGGCAGCAGAAGAATGAGTCAAAAATGCGAAGACAGTAATAGTAAGTTTGAGACGCAGTAAGTCGGAAGAGCGAGGTTGGCTTATAAATCTATAATCGTTAAGGACTATTTTAACTGTTTTTAGTGTTCGATGTTCTTGTATTAACCATCTCTGGTGGCCTCTTTGATAAAAGACGAGAATTGCGCAATATGAAGCATTTCTTTTTTCTGATAGAAAGATACCTTACTAATGCATCGCTGTCATTATAAGAACATGTTATGCAGTGCATATCCCTCCCCTCCTAGCCAAATTGTATTTCTTAAATACAAGATACGTCTGAAGTAAACTCCATATAACCTTGACACGCAACTTCCACCCACACAAAAAGAAAACGGTTGATATAACAGACTTCGCATTCAATCCGCTTGCGTGCTGGGTAACAAATTCGATCACAAATGCTCAAAATCCTGTCCCTTTTCCTTAATGTTTTAGCAATATGTTGATGTAAATTTAAAAGGATAATGATATCATCCTTAAAAGACTGTCATTTCAATAGATTTTTGCCAATTGCAACGCGAGGCAATGAGTAAAAATTGTATTATCCCCAAGCACCTCCGCCTACCCAAGACCGCCTATTCCCATAATATGTAAACCAATTTGACCCGTACTCTCATTGTACTTCAGTGATGCTTTTAGGGCAACTTCATTATCATTATGTTGCTTACACCAAATCTTTTTTATTGCTACATTAATTGTTATAAGTGCTGTGTGGAATTCATGATTATTTTGTCATGTATTGATTACCAATGCTTTTCACACCTTAAACCTGTCGAGCCTGTTCAGGTATATAGAGGCGTGGTTTACATAAGTTTCATACTTCTGTTTGGCAGTTTCTATTAACAAGGATATACATTCAAACTGTATTGATTATGTAGATAAAGTTGTAGAAATTGTGTGTTATACCCTACGTAAAATGTGCGTATATAACTGTGTATTGGTGGGTGCAGGCGCATAACTAGGGCGGGGGTATGTTGCCCCCCCCCCTTACAGAATTTCGGCGCTCTGCACCAATATCTCCCGTCTAATATTTGAAAATCAATACACTTCTCGGTGTCTGAAGTAAAGATATATTCCTAATGAACTTACCCTTCCTATGTTATTTTTTATCTTTTTAATGTTAGAAAGCTTTTAGATATTATTTCATAACGCAACCTTGTAGCAGTGTTGCAAGATTGATGAATTAAAAAACCTTCTTTTACTTCGGAAGAAAGGATTCAATTTTGATACATTTTTTTTGCAGCAAAATACTTTATATAAAGGTGGAATATAAAAAGCTCAAAAGAATTAATTAATTTTCTTAGCTAGGCATTTGCAGGAAACAATTTGTGTTCAATTATGCATACTTATATTACTTTAGATTTGCATCTTGGGGAGAAAATGACCCAACAGTTTGAATTCTAAGCTGTTTATGAAAATTGCAAAAACATATTTTTGTTTAGAGTTGTAATAAAACATGACGTTTAACTTCTGACTAGTATATTTTTTATATAATATTCTCATCTTGAGTTTGCTAAGAAATTACACGCCGCATGTTACAATCTTGGGCAAATTTTGGTGCACTTATCTAGACATCCATTTTGTTCTCTGTCTGCCTCTGATCTACTAGATCTTTTGACTACATTACTTCCCTTTATTCACCCGTCCCGCCGCGTAAAACATATGTTTTTTTAAGATTATTATAGTCTAGTATAAAGTCTAGGTTTACAACCAGCCACACCCAAAACAATGGTGTTTTTCGTTGATGATTTGGGTTTAGAAAGAGCGTCCAAATATAAATTTTGTGCACTGTAGGAAATACTCAATTGTCAAAAAACCTGCCTTATTCAGAAACAAAACTTATATTATATTTTCCACACTTATTATGTGTGTACCTCGAAAACTATTGATTCAATCTGGCATGAAATATACAATTTGAGGTAGTTAGATAAATTGATTCATCTAGACATTTTTGGTCGCTGAAAAAATGTCTTTTTTAGTGTCCCCAAGGGCATAAAACAGTGGATTGGTGGATTTTGTGGTGGATTTATATTCATTATTATTCAAATGAATTCAAAGCATATTGCTACATTTTGGCAATATTAATTAAATGACCTGTTTTTATACCAACAAAGTTCCTCTAAGACTTTTGTTCTCAAGACATGACCATAATTTAACAAAAAACCTACAAAGTAGGGTTTTATTTGTTGAAATTGGTCAATTGTCCCCTACCCCTGAGAATCATTTGTTTGAAAACTACCCATTGTGGATCCTAAGGACTCCATAGATTAATAACATAAAGATTATAATTGGTAGAAAGGGGGTGCATGGATCAGGGCTCTGGGAGCCGGTCTATCTATGTTTGCACCGGACAAGATTAACACTAAACGGATACCTAAAACTGTCACGGAAGAGCAATTTTCTGCATTATTGTTAATTTATCGTTAATTACTGAATTCAAATAGTTACAAACAAATAAAATCTTTAGGGTTAACCTTTATACATTAAATATGACGGTAACAATCTCAAGATACCCACGGTGGTCGGGTAAACATCCAAAATAAGTAATAAATTGTTCGCACTTTTCATAACAATTAGTTAAATATCTCAAAGGTAGTATATTTCCCAATGATCCCTGGCTAGACGCCTGAAACCGTATGCAAAAATCAGCCATTAATACCAAGCTAAATTGGATTTTTTTAAGTTGGAACAAAATTATCATTGAAACTAGAAAAATGAGTACTCGTAAAGAGTACAACCGCACACATCAGACACAAGTAACAAAGAACATAGCAAACAATTCAAGGGCCATAAGTCTTTACACATATTTTTCAAAAAATTGAGAAAGAATATTTTTAGAAGGTCCCTACAAGAGCCTGTGTGCAATATTTCAAAGTCTTACTCCCAACGATGTTCCCACTGCCTAAATAACGTACCTGAAAATCATAACTCCGGAAAGACTGTTTTTTTTTTAAACATTATAATCCAGCTTTTAGTGAACCTCGAATTAAGGCTCTGTGTAAAATTTCATATTTTATATTTGACGATGAAAAAAATAACAAAGACATATAGCAAAATACTCAAAAGGGTCATAACTTTGTTTTTAAACTGATTATTCAAAAAAATATGAAAGTTGGTTTTAGATTGTCACTAGAAGAGCTTCTTTGCACGATTTCAGATTCTTAACTCTGGAGATGTGACCACAGCGTATTATTGCCAAATCACATTAAACATTAAACATATAGCAACAAAATCAATAAGGGCCATAAGTCAATTTTCACAAATATGTCTTGATTAAAATAGCAGAAATTATATTTCTGGTTTATATTATCCTTCCAAAAATGAAAGAGATCCGAACAAAATTACTCAAGTTATCGCGTAAACAGACAGACAGACAGACAGACAGACAGAAAGACGGACAGACAGACAGATAGACATACAGACAGACAATAATAAAATGACCAAAATGGAAAGATTTATGAATAGTTTTTACCCCCGAGCGATGGTTATTCTTACGGTCTAACTGGGTCATGAGTGACAAATTTGAATAATATAATAATCATTAGTGTGATGCACTTGTATTTTATGATCAAAGTCTGCTATTTGTTCTATTTTGTTCACTTTATGGCTTTTAAATGCGTTTTTGTTGTCATACTCGGCTCTCCTCTAATTCACTACCCTATTATTCTACTCTTTGTGCCTTCTTATATTATAATTGCCTTTAAGACGTATGTAGGTTCGTTCGTCTAGGGGTTATTTGAGAATTCCATACTAATAATTGCGAAGCGTCCCAGCGAAAATGACAAATTTAAAAAATCCCATACTAATTTTAAAAGGTCTCTAAATACTTAAGGTCGTGTCTTTTTGGTGCCTCTACAGTTTTCATTTGTGTAGCTTTTTAGAATAATTCTAATAAATTATTATTGAAATTATTTACTTGAAAATATTCATCCCAAGCGATATACCCCGATTGTAAACGGAAGAACAACATCGCATCACATTTGATACGCACCAGATTCATTTTGAATTGACATTTTATAATATAATTTCTGACACACCCACATTTAGAAAGTACCAGGTATTTACAACTTTTAAACTAATTTTTTGTTGTTGAAATTCTGAGTTTTTCTCTGCCACTTTTGAATATGTGTGACTATAAAATTGCAATGACAGGGAGCGTAACGCCCAAATCGACGAAGTGTGAAAAGCGCATGCGTTTTGAAAGGGGGTTTCCTTAAAGAGGGGAGTATTCGCGCGATGGCTTTGCAGGAGTGTGGGGTGTGAATATCAATAGTGCATTTAAAACCTCAGGGGATGATTGGTCTTTCGACGCTTTCTTCTTCTTTTGTCTTCTTGTTCTGAGCTGATTCTTAGAGGAAGTACCAAGTGTTTATAACTTTTAAACTTATATTTTATTAAACATTTCGAGTTTTTCACTGCCCCGTGTGAGTATTTGTTTAAAAATTGCAAAGAGAGTGAGCTTTACCAACTGGACGAGTTGAGGGAAGGTCTAGAGACCCACAATTCTAGTAAAATTATAATTCTGTATCTTTTAAAGGGCGACTATGCTAGCCATGTTCTTTTATCTTACATTAAGGCGATTAATGAGCTATGTTTACTGTACAATGTGGTATCACCATAGTTGATAGTTATTACATGATATTATTTTTATTATTTTGTCTTGATTGTATTAGACGTATACTGGCTGTTAATGTTGTTTATCCATCTCTGAATTGATATTTAAGCAATGACATGTTTGTATCTACAGTGTTGGAATGTGTAACGCTGAGACAATTGTTGAACGAAAACGCACAGGGTTTGAGTTCAACAATTGTTTCAGCGTTACACATTCAACCACTTGTAAAAAGTATACAAACATATCATCGCTATTGTTATTTAAACCGTGTTTTACTCCAACGAGTGTAGTTACTCTTTTTGTGTGGATATACGCTATGCAAACATGAGGAGAAAAGGGGAAATTGTTTCTTCATCGGTAAAATAGAAAACAATATAATGCATCTAGATTAGATTGATTTATAAGTACAGATAAGGCTATCCATCATTATTTTATGAATACAAAATAGATGTATGGCACAATAGTTATCATAGTGAGAAGATATAATCGTGTTATGATATCCCTTTGTTTATTAGCTGCATAGACCTCCGATACCACACTACGTCACGCATGTCGTCACATGACATAAAGAGAGAAAATGTTCGCTTTCAACTGCGGTCGGTTCTCGGTTTTCAAGTGCTCCTATCTATCTGAAAACAATACTCAACGTGTACTATTTGCCGGATATACTCGATTTAATGTAACAATATTTATGTTAAAGATAGATAGATAGATAGATAGATAGATAGATAGATAGATAGAGAGAGAGAGAGAGAGAGAGAGAGAGAGAGAGAGA
>JAUUEB010476758.1:0-11321 GCA_032362205.1 Clione limacina | reverse complement strand
CCAAGTCAGCCTCGCTGACTCCAAATTCCGAAATTCGCACTGTAGAGGGAGTTTTTTAACAAAGAAATATAAGGAAAGATGAACTCCCAATTTTGTTTGGCTAATTCCAAACGAAATCTGGATAACCACTTTATACAGGCATGCAACCAAGCATGAGCTGAAATATAGCACGTGAAAATCAGGCAACCTATGTGAAACAAGCTATAATTCTAAAAGATTGCTTATGATAACAAAAATACATATTAACATTAGCTCGAAATATTGAGATCTTTTCTCCTTTCATTTGATAAATAATATAATGGGGTTTACTTCTCTAAGATAATTTCAGGATCAATACTTACTGGAAGTGAGGCTAGGTTATCTTGCTGGAATGTTGATATGAGGTTTTGGATAGCATCAGGCCACTTGTCAGGCAAAAGCTGAAGTATTAATGCAGACAACTGGAAAAGACAAAATATAAATATAATTTTATTTTTCAATTTTTTCAACCAGAAACAATATTTTAAAAATTTTAAACTAGGCAATTTGAATTGTTCAAGGTATAGAAATAAATGTCAACTAGTTCCATCAGTTGTACTATTATCGCCTTAGATAGTTAAAAGAAACTAAAACACATAATACAGGATATTCAGCAAAGGTCCTTACAGCACACACGAGAGTGCTAATTCAAGATGTGAACTTCCTTAAACACACAGGAGTTCTAATTCAAGATGTGAAGGTCCTGAGAGCAAGAAGAACAGAAAGAGAGTCTATAAATATAACTACCTTGTATTTTGTTCTGTTGAGGTTTCCTGTAATCTCTTCAACAGCTGTCCTTATATCCTCAGCTTCTGCTCTAAAGTTAGTAGAGTACTTTCCTGTGGCTATTTGTGGTTAGTCTCCCCGTCATTGTACCTTATGTGTACTCCACCCCCTCCATCTCTAGTGGCCTCAATGGCAGAACCATCAGTGTAGGCATGTGTCCGTGAATCCTCAGGGTATCTTGTACCAATGTAGTCCAGTGTAATGGTTTTCCTTTCAGTGTCATTCTGAGTGTTCTTTCTTTGGATAAGTGGTATGTCAATAACAATTTCAGAGAACCCATTGCTTTCCCATGGGGGTGCTGTGATAACAGGTAGGATGGGTGTCTCTTCATGGTCCTCAAGTTCTGGGTAAAGCCTGTCAAGGCGTCAGAATTGGTGCACAAAGCAGATCTTTAAGTCTTTAAAATTTTGCAGCTTGTAACATTACCTTTATGTCCTTCCTATCCTCCAGGGACTGAAGTCCAGTCGTGGTTTCAAGTGCATGTATTAGGGTGGTGCATGACTGCAGGTACCTGGCAACTTGACAGCACTGCTACAGTAAATTTGATACTGAGAGAAAGTTTTTTTTTTATCTAGGCTACTATATCAATCATTTTGTGTTCAATTTTGCCCACACTCAAAAAGTAAATTTCAGTCTCTGCCACAGTAAATATTTTGAAATCTGCAGTCATGGGGCGATGCCCATGGCTCCTGTCATCATGGTTTTGTATTCTTGACAATTTGGTCATGTTTGATTTTGCTGCTGTTCCATATTCCAAGACTGGTCTTATTCTGTACATCTTCTTCAGTACATCTAAGTCGGCTCCCCATTGAGTACCTGTGATTTTCTTCATCAAAGCTAGTCTGGTTTGCCTCTTGTCTGGCTCTTTTTGTGATAATCTTTCCAAGTTGGTTTTGTGTCCATGGTTACTCCTAGATAGGTAGGCCTGTTGTCCTCTTTTAGTCTTTGTCCATTGAGTTCAAGTTTGGCTGTTTTTGGCTTTGTTGAGAGGCTGAAACTAGAGTAAGTTGTTTTCTTTTCATTTATTTTCACTAGCCATGAATTTGCCCATATTTCAATCTCTTTCAGGGCTTGTTTCACTCTCACATTAGCTGTAGTGATGTACTCCTCGCTGCACCAGAGGGCCAAATCATCCGCATATATAGGCTGCCTTCATATTTTGTGGGAGGTCTTGCATGAAAACAAGAAAAAGAATTGGGGATAGTACTCCTCCTTGAGGTATCCCTTGTTTCAGTGTTTTGATTTTTCCCAGGTGTCCGTTGACCTGAACTCTTGCCTTTCTTTTCTTCAGATAGTGGTCTATCCATTTGTACATTCATCCTCTGACACCACTGTGTCGTAGCTTTTGTCTTAAGCCATCTTGCCATGCCTTGTCAAAGGCCTTTTCCAGGTCAACCCAGACACAAGGGTTTGTTTC
The DNA here is from genome assembly GCA_032362205.1 of Clione limacina. Classification (NCBI taxonomy): domain Eukaryota; kingdom Metazoa; phylum Mollusca; class Gastropoda; order Pteropoda; family Clionidae; genus Clione; species Clione limacina. The sequence continues at coordinate 9,100 of JAUUEB010476758.1, read as the reverse complement.
TTCTCTTGAAAAGCATCTTCTATTGCTTGTGAAATGTATGTTATCTGGTCTTCTGTGGAGCGATTTTGTCTGAAAGCTGTCTGTTCAGGTACTAAGAGTCGCTTTTCTTCAAGGTGCCAGATCAATCTAGAGCAGATCATCCTTTCTAAAAAATTTCCCTCACAACTTAATAAACTGATTGGGCGGTAACTAAAAATTGCAGTATCAAGCAAGTTCTTTCATAGTAAGTGATAATTGTTTCTCCTTGATAGTTCATGTCATCTGGTTGGGATGCTCTGGCCTCCTGAGTTATTTCAGTCAATCAGAATGCCGGCTTCTTTTTTCCCAGTATTCATTTCTCCATTTTGTTCCAAAGCAATATGTGAGTGTCTGCTTTCTTCATTGTTAAATGCACAAGTTAGTTTCCAAAGCTTGTGTCCATCTTTGTCAAGGTTAAGTTCTTCAGTTTTCTCCTGCCATGCTCTTCTAGCTTCCTGAATGTAGGGCTTTCTATGCTTTGCATCTGCTGCCTTGAAAGCAATATTGTTTTCAATTGAGGGGATTTTTTCTACTCTCTTCTAGTTTCCTCTACCTTTTCCTCCTGTTGTTGAAGTTCTTCAGTCCAGTAGGGTTTGTATTCCTTCCTAGCGCATAGCGCCACGAGGGATTGAAGTCTTGGCAGCTTTGAGCATAGCCTGGGTCACGGTTTTTATCTTGGTAGTTGTGCTTTCTTGTCTGTTTGTTATTTGGATGGAGTACTGATCAGTCAGTTGGGAATATAGTTCCCAGTTTGCCCTCTTAAAATTCCATCTTGGGAATGTTTTAGCTTCAGAGAATGTGAACTTCCTTACAGCACAAAGGAGTGTTCATGGCTTGTGTTTCAATTGCTTCAAGTCTTGTTTTTAAGGTAAATACAAAATAAGTTATTATCTGCTCACTTCAATACAAAATAAAATAGTACATATTATAAATACTATGAATTGATACAATATATTGATCTTGATCTTTTTTCTTACCCCAACACAAAGTCTTGTAAGGATGACTTTTGGACCTGGTGCAAAGTGTACAATTGTCTCTAGAAGCTTGGATTTGAGCATTTCAAACTGTTCCAGGGGTAGTTCATGCCTGTATCAATGAAGGTAACCGGAAGTTATGCGATGAATACAATACAAATTTTAAAAAGGAGCAAGGATTTTATTGGACTTTTGTAAAAAACTAATTGAATTACTTAGAACTGACATAATGAATGTTTATCTATCAGGAGTAGCATGATTTTTAGTGCTTTATTAACAAACAATTAATCACATAATAAAGGCTAATACGATCTACCTGGATCTACTTCAAATAAACCTGATGTTGTTACTTTTGATACCCTTCATAGAGGCAAGATGGCCTAATGGTCCAGGGGGTCAGACTTTAGAGAAAAATTTGATCTCTAGAGCCGTCAGTCTAGGAAAAACCGTTGCAGGTTCGACTCCCTCAATAAGCCACTTTTTTCAAGGTAAAAAAATGTGTAAAGCTATCTTGATATGTGGTTGATGCATACCACTCGTGCAAACAGATTTTATTACCAGTACTTGCATGACCTCTATCCTTGGTAGGCAGGATCATGTACCTAGTCCTATCGGAGACAGAAGTTAAAAGCACGCTTAAGATCCCTGGTGATTGCTCAGAGTACCATCGGGTAAAATTAAAAAATGTCCTACCAAAAACAGTCTAAATAAAAGAGTACTTCTAAAGACTGATAGCGGCCGCCCTCTGGGCAAAGGGAAGTTCCAAAGTGTTAACGCAAAACATGTGTTGGGTAAAAATCATGAATGTGTTAAAAGCAGTACGCTAATGCAAAATTCAGTCAACAACAGTTGACTCTGTTCGACGTTAAACCAAATGATTGAAGAAGAAGATACTCATCATAACCAACCCAAAACACCATTATAATGATTCCAGGAGCCTTTGGTTTAAACACAAAGCCTATTATTATACTGTTGAGTAAACACTTAACTACTACATAAAAGGCTGATCCTTCTTGTGGCCCCAATTGTCAAATTAATTTTGCACTTAACCCCTCCACAGTGACCAGGTGTGTGGCAATAAGAAAGATCATCCTGATATGTAGAAGTTAAGAGTAAAACCCTACACAACAGGATAATAATGAACATTGGCAAAAATCAGACTTATGTCAAGTGCAAAAGGCATTTTAATTATCCCATCTTTTCAAGAACAAATTTAAAAAAGCATCTTATTGAACATTTTTCATTAAAACAAAAAAGTGTTTTGACTTACCAAAACCTCACAATTTTCACATGCAGACAGCTAGCTCCATAATATTGAACCTCAATGCCCTGAAAAATTAAAGGTTTACATTTTATATTTCTTCTTCTTCTTCGGGTTATGTTTCTACTTAAAGTATTGCAACAGGCTATTTAATACTTAACATGTTACTTTTATGTGTATCTGAAAAAAACTCACTCCTGAAATGGATTGAATCTTTCCTCCTTGGGCGCAAGCAAACAGTAATTGTAGATGGGGCTGTCTCATCTCCTAAACCAGTCCTCTCCTTGGTCCCTCACTATTTCTACCATATATAAACTAGTGGCTTAGTACCCGGTCTTGATACAAAAAGAATGAAAACACCAATTTGGCTGACTTTTTTTTACCACCCTGTAGACCTCTCTCTCTCTCTCTCCACTATGCGCAAATATGCCACCACCCCTCTTTTTAAAATCATATTTTGAAACACCCTATATTAGAATTCACTTTATGTATCAGCTTTTGTTTACATTTGTTTAATACGGAAATAGAAATTTGTGTTCATTAGGCTGAGGCTCGTATATTATGTGCGACAGGAAGAAGGTGCAATATTTTAGTTCATGGCATGTTTGTTCTATATTTTCGCTGTAAAATATGCACCAAAAACTAAAAAGGTAATAACTTTTCTTACAGACGACCGATTTTCACCAAAAGCTTAACTACACATTTGGCATAATCTACCAACATTTTGCTAAAATTGCAGGTCGATTGAGTCAAAACTGTGGCTATAATCCCATTACATACAAACACAGCCACAAAAAAATAAACAGATTTTGAATCTTATTATGTAGATGATATATCCAACAGCCTATCTCCTGGAACCATAATAAGACTATTTGCAGATGATAGTCTACTATAGAAAAATTAAATACTCCAAAAAGACTTAGTAGATATTCTGCAAGCTTGGGAGGTAACCAATAAAATGTAATTCCATCATGGTAAATGCCTAGTCTTAAGGATAACCAATAAAAATCAACCAATATTGTCTTCTTACCACATCCATAATACTAATACTAATCTATCTGTGGCTGGTTCTGCCAAATACCTTGGTGTCACCATAGATAGCAAACGTAACTGTAATGAACACTATAATAACATATCTTCTAAGGCTAATTCTACTCTGGCTTTTATCCAATAAACACCTCAAGCTGCCCTTAAAATGTAAAAATAAAATGTTTCAAGACATTTGTGAGACCTATACTATAGTATGGATGTTGCGTTTGGGACCCCCAACACAAAAATCACATAGACCAATTAGAGAAAATCCAAAAAAGAGCTGCAAGGTTCATCACTCAAATTATGAGTATTCATCTGCCAACACCAGAAAAACATGGATAGTCTTGGTTGGGTCCCCCTCCAGGAACGTTGGGCCAGGAGCAAACTTAACATCTTGTTTAAGGCCAGAAATGACTTGTATCCCCACTGAGGATTTAAAACCATCTTATCTCAGAACCAGAGGCAAATTTAATAACTATCATGTCCCTTCATCCCCAGTGAACAGTAGTCCTGTGCAAAATCGCTAAAAACAAGGATCAATGATCTTTGATCTTTCAATTCAAAAGATCAAGAAGATAGATCATTCCTACCAATGCCGTGCCAGCCGGCCGACAGCCTCGATTTATTCCCCGCGCTGCTGCCTATCTGATCTTAATGATCGAGATCAAGTCAACTCCTCTCTTGGCGTGAGACGCGCACGAGGCTATGCATGACATGTGTTATATGTTTATCTTATTGTTTGAGTGTGTACAGTAAAGGGTATATGAATATGTGGTATCTCCGCTATCTTGTCACTCACTGCCATATGACATGGCAGCTGACTGTGGACATAGTGACGCAATATTGCTAACCTTTTTCTTCGAAGACATATTCTTATTTTAAAAACTTTGAAACTAAAAATAGATTAGTTTACTGATATGCAATGACAAATTGTTTCAAAGACAAAAAAACAAATATATTCAAATTGTTGTTAGTATGTAGATGATGTACACAATGAATTATGAATGTAACAGTTCTTAAATGATATCAGAAAGGTTTACATTTGCTCACAGTGCTGGGTCATATACAAAGGTAATTAAAAATGTAATTTAATGTGCATTGACTAAGAACGTGTTTATCTTGAAAGAGCTAATAAACAAGGAAATGAGGGATGACAATAGTAGTGTGATTAAACATACTGCACATACTCGCAATACGAACACAGCCAAGACAGACAAGCACGGGTCGCGCGCAATACGCAAGCATGACCTTTTGTGACCCCTGGCATTGCCACAACTCTGCGGTAAAACCAGCCTCTCACGACTCGCAGTGGCCTTTCGTGAGACAACAGATTTTGATCGAGGGTTGCGCTGGCCGTTGATTCCTTGCGTGTGACAACAGATTCGCATGATCAAGGTTGGTACAATCTTGTAACTTAAAAAAGATCAAGCCGGCAAACATCTTTAATAAAGCGGATCGATCTTTGATCGGTAACAGCAAGATCTTGATCTTTATGATTGAACATGCACAGGACTACCTGATATGGGAGACAAAGTTTCAAGCAAATAGCCTTCAAACTTTTTAAGAAGATTTTGATTTAAAACATAAAATCTTTAATTTGTGTCATAATCTTTATTATTCATTAAGTAAAATGGCTGAGGAAAAAGAATCAAGCAAAAAAGGTTTGATAGGTCACCCCCTAATCACCTTTATAAATAAGGAAATAATGTCAAGTACTCTACTGTTGTTCCTAATACATGTAGCCCTGCTGTGTTGCACATACTATGGAGACAGGTAAGGTAATGCAGGCTTGACAACCTTCCCGAATTTTTCAGGAGTTGTTATTCCCAAGATCCCGAAAACAAGGTTTATTTCCTGAATTTATGACTTCCACATTTTTTTGATATTTTTAACTTTTAACTTTAAACTTTAAACAGCTAAAAGAGTGACAAAACACCAATTTTCTTTTTAGAACAAAGACTGGCAGGGCTTACCCCAATGCCTCTTGTAGATCCCAAAAGGTGTGCGTCAGTCTCCCAGATGGGCATGGACACACATTTGGAGAGTGGTTTTATTTCAGCCAAGTGGGAGCACTGTATTTACTTATTTATACATAAAAAATATATAGTATAAGTATAATGTTTTTGTATTTAGCTCTTAAACTTAAGATTTGTCGTAAGACTTCTTCTCAGCAAATTTTCCCTAATTCAGTATCAGAAAAGTTGGCAAGCCTTGTAATGAAAACATCAAAACACCTTACAAAAAAAATAGTTTGATAGATACATCAAATTAAATTTGTCATGAAAACAATACATTTGTGCAGGACCCAGGAGTTTTCAATGCTTAAATTGATGGAGACTTGTATAATCTCTGTTCTTTTTCTCTTGTGCAGTTATTCAGAGAAATCAAAGTCAAAGGTTTTGATGCCAGTTTATTTGAGACAGAGCAAGTGTTCTACAAGAGCAAAGATGGAACACAAGTACCCATGTTTATTGTGCACAAGAAGGTAAGACTAACATTTTGTATACTCAAATCATATAGGTCTGTTTTTGGTTCATTAACTTTTTTTAAAATTTGCTACGTGAAAATATGCAAGTGAGTACCACCAGTGTTAGATATAGCTGTGAGTCACTGTCTATTGCTTTATGATTTGATAGAGTAAAACAATTTTTTTAAATTAGATTCAGAAATTTTGTTATGACTTTTATTCATGACAGTAATCAAGCATGCTTCTTTATAGTGATGTAAAATCTATGGGCACAGAAACTGGCTTGTTCTGATAATTACTCTTCAGATTTAGATTTAAAAAAGGAGGGTACTGAAAATGCTTACCAGGTTAATCCAAAACTTATTTTGTGAAAATTCTACCTTTCAAGTATTGAGGATTTTTTTTTCAAAAGAAATTGTGCAGCTTATGGTTTACACCCTTTGATTACAAGAATAGTAACAATGAAAATGTTATGAGCTTACAGGTTGTCATGATGTTACTTTTTAAAGAACAAAATGTCTTAATTTTTTAATCTTACTTTCTCATGCAGGGTTTGAAGAAGGATGGCAACAACCCCACTTTCCTATATGGTTACGGAGGATTCAGTATTTCCATATCTCCATCTTTCTCTCCTTCACGGGTAGTTTTCTTGCAGCATCTTGATGGAGTGTACGCTGTTGCCAACATCAGAGGTGGTGGGTAAGTTGATGTAGACTGAGCAATGTTTGTTTAATTTTGTAATGTTTATTGCATGCTCTTCATATGAGTACAATGTTTATTTGGGGTATATTGTAGGTGATACCTTGGTTTTATTGGATTACTCTCGGGTCCCAAATAGCAGCGACGCTCAGAAAAAAGCACAAAATTCTAATAAGAGGGGTACCTCAAATATAGAGAAATGACATGATAGACTCAAATAAGCATGATTGACTGGAACATAAGCACAAAATAGGTCTGTTATTTGGGACTTAAAAGGTTTAATAACCAATACATTGTTTGTTGTTTAAGTTGAAAAATGATCACACCTTATATTTATGTTTGCAATTAACATTTTATATACCTTTCATATTTTGGTACAAATTCTTGATTTTGTGGTATGTTTAACGAGAACTTTTATTTATTTTGAAATGATAGTGTATAAAAGTAATTATGATCTTGACACATGTGGATGTTGTTTGTATTTCAGAGAGTATGGTGAAACTTGGCATAAAGATGGCTCCCTTGGTAACAAACAAAACTGTTTTGATGACTTTGCACATGCAGCTGAGTATCTTATAGGACAAGGATACACAAACAATAAAAGGTACATGCTAAAAATGTTGTCAACGTAACATAGAAAATTAAAAGAATCATTTCTTTTTTGTTGTATTGTATGTGTTCAAATTCCACAAGTGAAAACAGAAACTAAACAAATATTTTAAAAAAATGCACATTTCCCATGATAACACACATCATTCAAACACAGTGTGTACCTTTTATTTTATTTTTTTTATTATTGAGGAAGTTTTCCAAATCACAAACGGTAAGTATTGTCACTTACACCAGACATTTTGCTTAATCGGAACAAAATCCTGAATTATGTTAAATTTGTTTCATTATCTTTGTTACTTTTAAACAAAATCTTGTTCAAGTCAGATAAACTGTGCTCCCAAAAGTTTTAGTTTAAATGAGGTTGGCTGTAATCAAGACATTTGATAGACGTGTGAAAGGTAACATTATTTGGTTTTAAAAATATATTTGAGTTTCATTCAAACCTGTTTTATGGAGAGAATTTGAGTACTCGCATTTTGTTTCTAATTGCAGATAGTTTTTTGTTCTCAAATCTTAAAAAATCTTCATGTAAATATACATTACGTAAAATATCTATGAATATTCTTGATTGGAATTAAAATTGTTGGCTCCATATCTTTCATAATATTCATTAATGTCTTTTTTCCCTTCTCTTCTTAGACTTGTCATCAACGGTGGGTCAAATGGAGGACTTTTGGTTGGGGCATCTCTAAATCAAAGGCCAGATTTGTTTGCAGCAGGCATTGCTCAAGTAGGGTAAGTCAATGAATTGAAACTTATGAAGATTTAAGCAGTACAAGTGTTTGTATTAGGCTAATTATCAGACACCAAACTACTATGTACCAGATTGATTCATCTTGTGGCCACACTTGGATTTCAGACCTAGTCCTTCCTCAGTGACAAGGTGTGAGGCATTTTTTCTATGTCTTCGTTGTTGACTAAGGGAAAATTTTGATTTACAACTTCCTTTTCATATTTGATTTGGCTAATAGTTTTTTTTAATTCTAAACAACTGTTCTTGAATATGACAAATATAGAATATATTTTGATTTGTTTTGTTATTAAACATCCTGCTAGATTTGATAAAATATTCTTGTTAAATGCAACATTTGTTGGTATAATAATTTTGTTGATAGATAGATCAAGTTTGAGAGACTACTTTGCTTAACTAAAATCCAAAGTTATCAACTTTGTCAAGTTTTACATTGTAACTTTTATACAAACGTGAAAAAGTGGGTTGGAGGCTGACCAATATGAAGTATTATGTAACCTTATTCTATGATATATTTTTACTTCTTCACCAGGGTGTTGGACATGTTGAGATTCCACAAATTTACAATAGGTCACGCTTGGATCACAGATTATGGATCTTCAGATGATTCTAAACAGTTTGAATGGCTCATCAAGTGAGTTGATATGAGAAAAACAAGGTTTTGATGAAACAGCCTTCAAACTTTTCTGAAAAACAAGTTTTCAGAGCAAATGCTGTCTCACAAAATTTGATTTAACCGGAGGCATCACTTACTGGGGGGTCCCGTTAATTTTCGGGGGGGGGGGGGGGGTAAATTTTAAAAAAAAAAAAAATTTTATTCGATGTTGTATATTTAATTTCATGTCAAAGGTTGCTGCTCTTACCTGTGTACCTTGTCATCTTTTACACGCCACATATTCCAAATGTACCCGACTACTTTCATTTAACAATGTTTTTTACAAAGGCAAATTTACCGACAAAAGTGACACTTTTTTGTACGATTCCATTTACATGACCACTGTTAGATCTATTTGCCTTTACATGTGCTGATGATACCCATACATAGTTAAAACATATACTTACGCACAAGCACGCATGAGCATGCAAACACATATTAGCACACACAAGCACACAAACAAGCACTCAAACAAGCACACCCACAAGCACACCCACCCACACCCACCCATACCCGACCACACGTACGCACGCACGCGCACGCATGCACGCACGCACGCACACACACGCACACACACAAAACAAAAACCAGAAATACACTGTCTCGAGGAGGATGATGTTGACGTAATTAA
>JAUUEB010476747.1:0-11321 GCA_032362205.1 Clione limacina | reverse complement strand
AAATCTGAAATTTTGCACAGAGGATTAATTAACGTGTCCCTTAAAGCTGGAATTTAATATTTTGAAAATAAAACAGTTTTGACAGAGTTATGTCCCTTTGTGTCTGGTGATCGGGGCAGTACTCTATACGAGTACTCATTTTTCTAGTTATGATTATGCAACAAACGGATTAAGTCATGCTGCTGAAAAGTCTTCAGGTCTAAAACTCTGATGATGATAGGTTGTGTCTGGTGGTATTCAATGAAAGATGCTTTAAGTCTAAACAGATTGTTTCCATTGCACAAAATGGGTGACTATGACACTCACAACATCAGTTACATAATATATATCTCCTTTGCTCAAAATGGGTGTTTATAGTGTTCACAAAATCAATTATATATAATGCTTAGAGTTATATTCTTTGCACTTCTTAGGTAATTATAGTGTTCACATCGCCATTCGTATTAAAAAAAACTTGGGTTATTTCCTTAACACAATTGCAGGATTTATAAGCTATTAAAGTTTGGTTTTGTACTCTGATATGTTTTTATTTGGCATTAAATCCTTTACAAGGTAAACTGAATGTATACTTGCTGTATCAATAATTTATTGACATCCTTATAATGACCTCAGCGTAACTACATAAAAAACATTACAATTACTCATGAGTGGTTTAATTTATTTCCAGCTTTGAAATGGATGAAACCTATCGACCTGGTTTTGGTCGTTGACTTCTGCAATGATTGCACTAAGAAAGACAAAAAATTGATCCAAAAATTCATCGTCTTCATCTTGGATTCGTTCAAAATCGGACCAGCGAATACCCAAGTATCATATATACTCCTTGGTAACGAAGGCTACGACTTGTTCTGTTTCAAAGACAGCGCAAATCGTGCAGAACTGGATGTCAATTTGAGGTTGAGAGAATGTGAAGGTTGTATGGGTACCATGAGAGCAACAGCTAAAGGGTTGAATTCCGCATCTGGACTCCTGACTGAAAAACGAGGATGGAGAAAAACGAAGGCCCATACAATAGTGCTGCTTTTGGTCGCTGGACCTTCTTCCGGTGAGTACAAAGTCAATATTACACGCTTAGTCTTTGAGACGATATTTATTGCGGTGAGTACAAAGTTATTACACGCATAGTCTTTGAGACGATTTTCATTGCGGAAAGTACAAAGTGAATATTACACGCCTAGTTTTTGAGACGATATTCATTGCGGTGAGCACAAAGTGAATATTACAAGCCTAGTTTTTAGACGATATTCGTTGTGGTGAGTACAAAGTGAATATTGAACGCTTAGTTTTTTTTAGAAGATATTCATTGCGGAAAGTACAAAGTGAATATTACACGCCTAGTTTTTTTGACAATATTTATTGCGGTGAGTACAAAGTGAATATCACACGCCTAGTTTTTTAGACGATATTCATTGCGGTGAGTACGAGGTGAATATCACACGCCTAGTTTTTTAGACAATATTCATTGCCATGTGGTGAGTACAAAGTGAATATCACACGCCTAGTTTTTTTGACAATAGTTATTGCGGTGAGCACAAAGTGAATATTACATGCCTAGTTTTTTTGACAATAGTTATTGCGGTGAACACAAAGTGAATATTACACGCCTAGTTTTTGAGAAAATATTCATTGCTTAATGGGTGTGAGGAGACAATAAGTACCGAACGAGCTTTATACAAATTTATTTTTTTCAAATTGGAATGAAAAGATATTTTCATTATTTGAATCTTGGAATCATAATGTAATTAAAACAAATTATATATTAATTACATGTCAACAGATTCTGAGAAAGACCTCAAAGCGGCAAGCATTGTACTCCGACAGAAGGCCAGGTTGGTCGTGGTCGGTGTTGGTCCCGACGCGTCTAAAGAAAAACTAGCGCCAGAGTTGAACACTTTAACGGGTGGAGATTATTACACAAACAGGGTCTACCATCCAGCCGACTGGGCATCTCTTGCACTCATGAGCCCTCGTATCTTCGATGCCATGCGTAAGTGTTTCATTCTTTCATGTTTTTTCCCCAGGTTAAGTTGAATATACAAAAGGTTAATGAATCCTTTTTTTCAAAACTTGAGGGTAACCATGGGCGTAGGCAAGATTTTTTCCAGGGGGGGGGGCAACATTTTGAAAAAAAATATCGAGCAATGTGAGCTTCAATCCGAGCGCCCGAGCCATGTAGGGAGGTGAAAAAATGCCAAGCAAATCAGTGCATTTAGAGCCATTTGGTATATTAGGCACGTAGCCAGGATCTTGAAATGGGGGGGGGGGGACAACCTTGGATATCATCGAATCAAGGGCCGAAATTCTTGGGATTGGCTTAAAATGATAGAAATTAAGACCAACTAAGAGCATATTATCAAAAAATTGCCGACATTTTTTAGATTAGTTAAAAATTGTGAACATTTAGAGCATTTTGGATCTTAAATGGTGGACTTTACCCCATGTCCCCCTGGCTACGCGCATGAAGCGAGGCGAAAATGTGAAATATGGAAGATAAATTGCGCATTTTAAAGCCATTTTGTCAACCGGTGGGGAATATAGAGTAAAAAAGTGACCGTACGGAAATCATTTTTTGGAAGGGTTCATCTGTAATATAGGTCATGGGAGGTTTTGAAATAGTTCAAATGAAAAGGTGCAATTTAAGAACGTCTGATGGCTTAAAGATTATATTTCCAATTGTTATAAAGTATTATTATGGTAAAATCGGGGCTTGGCCCCGAACATTTTGAAAAATGTGTTGCAAAATGGTGCATTTTAAAGGATCCTAAAGAAAAATCAACATATTTTCAAAATCCAGGAGGGGGGAAGTGCCCCCTTGCCCCCTTGCCCCCCTCCCTACGCCTATGAGGGTAACTTCCATTTTTGAACAAATCTTTAAGAGAGAACCTCGTATATAACTTCATCATAATACATATATATATATAGGACGTTTATCGTATTTTTGAAAGGAAACAGCAACGCTGCGGGTATTTTTGTTCAAGGGCAGTTGTCAGTTTTCCCATAGCAGGTACCATTTACTATCATAAAAGCTTTTGTTCTTTTCCCTAACAGGTAAAGAAGTTTGTGAGAGCAAGATAGACATGTTGATAATAGTGGACATCTCTAACAGCATCCATTCCGAGAGACTCCCAGAAATCAAACTCTTCCTTCGCAAGCTGGTGAAACAGTTCCAGATCGGGCCCGAGAATACACAAGTCAGCCTGATACTCTTCGCCAAAGAAGTCTACAAACAATTCACTTTCAACAAGCCTGGGATTAACGTTCATGGGGACTTCCTTGACAGAGCTATACAAGCTATTACATGTCCACCAGTCTGCAAGAAGTTTCTGACAATGACCACAACGGCTCTGAAATCTGGACATGAGGAGATGATGACGAAGGAAGCCGGTATCAGGGAAAATGCCAAGCATATGACGATTGTGTTCACTGATGGCGAGTCTTCTGATGATCCTGAATCTATTAAGAAAGAAGCCATAAAACTGCAGTTGAAGGGACCGGTCTTAGCTGTCGGTATTCGCAAGATATTGGACAAGAAGGAGAACAAAGAAGTTATGGAAGCCATAGCTACACAAGACCCGAATATGTCCTTGGTGCATGAAATTCCGGACTTTAAACAGCTCTACGGTATCGACAAAGTATTGGCTAACCAGATCTGCAAACTCGGCAAATAGTGATGTATTTTAACTAAGTATCGACCAATCAATAGCTATTTCTAGATTGAATTAAAGAGCTCACTCTCGAACGACAAACCATTTGTTCAACTACCATTTTGATCTTTGATTTTGCAAATTTGAATGACGAAAGTATCGAAGTAGATAGACTAATTCATTGCTCGTTTGTGTTATCGATACTTTTTATGATTAACTTTTCCTGAAGCGATGTATTAGCTGGAAATCGACTAGGTTGTGTGTTCGATGATAGCCAACCGTCATCAAAAACAGCGGCGTAAACATGCAATCAAATAAAACATCAAACGATAACATCTTGCGTGGGTTATTCGTTTATTTGTCTTTTTAAACATGTTTTTGACATGGTTGCCTCTCATCTACCTTTGGTTATCTTCTGCTACACTTTACGTTTCAAGTATCGAGGACAAAAAGACCGTTGATCGAATATTTTGAAAGACACTAGTTCGTCGTTTGAGAGTGTTCTGAATTAAAGTATGAGTGTGTGGGCTGGGGGTGGGGTCGTGTTTATGAATATTATCAATTAGACTTAACAATGATCATTACACAAAATTAACAAAGAATAAGGTGAAAATTTGAGTGTTTAAAATAATCATTTCTGATTAATACAATATGAAATAAAGAAACTGCATGGTTATAAATCTTTCCTTTTTTATTTGTTGCATAAAATATGTGTTCACTTTCTGTTGAAACTACAAACTACATAAGTATTACGAGTTTCGCAAATGTTGAAGACCTAAAGTTAACCCAAGTTACCTTATGAGATCTGAAATCAACGGTCCATTAGTAAGAATTACACCATTTCATGAGTGAGGACTCATTTACATGACTGATCTACGAATTTAATTTACAATGGATTTTTTGGAAAATTATGTTTTAATGTTCCTAAAAGAAAACCATCGGGAAAACTAGTGTTGTGGATTCGCGAAAACTCGTGTTGTGGATTCACGAAAAAAAGGGCAGCTTAAACGCAATCATACAGTTATCTCCCTCGGGGTTCTTCGTTATACAGACTGAGGTGAGAACTCCATACTTCAATACACGGTTTTAATATCATTCAAAAATCGCGTTTTCACCATATCTGAATTTATTTCCAACTACACTAAATTTAATTTTATCTAATATTAACATAATCAGCTATTGTCTGACAAAAAGCGTTTTACATCTGTGCTTTGGATGTTAATGCAGATTAAAAGATATTTTTTAGGAAAATTCATGATGGGATTCGAACCCACTGCCTTTACGTGGGCATTTCTTGTTATCGTTCGAAAGGGACACTCCGAACGAGATAAACCGGCGCATGTTTTGATAAGACGTCAATACGAGGTGTAAAGCAGGCGCGTAGCCAGGATTTTGAAATGGGGGGGGGGGCAACCTGGGATAGGATACAATCAAAAAATGGCAGCGAAGCGGTCGACATTATTGAGATAAGTTGTAAATTGTGCAAATTAAGGTCACTTTTAATCTTAGATTGAGATAAATGGCCGTGAAGAGGTTGACATTTGTAAAACAAGTATTCCTAACCCTTCCCCCATGCCCCCTGACTACAAGCCAGTGTAAGGAGACAGGTGCGTAGCCAGGATTTTGAAATGGGGGGTACATCTTTGGAAGTTATTAAAGCAATTTATCGAAATTTTTGAGATAGGTTTAAATTATGCAAATTTAGAGCAATTAAGAGCTTATTATCAAAGAAATGGCCGCGAAGCGGTCGAACTTTTTGAGATAAGTTAAAAATTGTGCAAATTTAGAGCTTTTTGGATCTCAAATGGGGGGGGGGACTTTCATTGTCCCCTTGGCTACGCGCCTGTAAGAAGAAATACTGTTTCGGAACTGGCTGTTCTGTGATGTATTTGGAATAACATCCGATTGGTCCCCCCCCCCCCGCCTGACAAATGTCGCTGCTAACATCTTTTGCAAGCGATTTGAGGGTTCTTTTTCGATTATTTTTGTTTATTTTGGAATTTGTCGATCTACTTTTTGGTTTGAAATGGCAAAAATGTAAATATGTGAGCCAATCGCGGAGACAGACGAGGCAGGCAGATGCCAATTGAAACTCAAACAGGGGAGCATACCGCAACTTTGGATTGAACTAGCATCTCCCTTTGACCACCGTAGGAATCTTTGCTTCGATTCGTAAATGAAATAACTGAACAAAAGTGGCGCCTATCCCGGCCTCCACACACGAGTGGCGAGTATACATGAATGTGTTCTTATTATTTTGTTTCGATTTCAATATCGGCCGCAAACATACTTTGTGAGTGACAGACGATGACCATGTCTTGTCGAGTGTGCAAACCCTATTTTGTTTATTTAAAATAACAGGGGATAGCGCGAACGCAGTATCCCTACATAGATATTACTCACTCGATTCACCCACATTTGGGGTGATCGCAGGGGTCAGCCGAACCAAAGTGCAGTGGAAAGGGCTCACCCTGGGAGGACCACCTAGTTGATCATGGTGTCTCCAATGAATGCTTCAATCCGTGTTTTTTTCGGTTAAACAATTTCAAAGTTGTATTTTATTTTGTTCTTTGTCAATCAACATACGGCATAAACGAATCCCATAGATTTAGATAGGCATTTTAGATCATATACATTGCTGGCTGTTTTTGAAATAAGACAACGTGTCTGCACCATCAATATTATTGACATTTTAAAATTGATGACATTATCAATGCCGCGGTGAATAGAATTAACCTTGTTGACATACATTCAAAGGGAAACTACTCACGCTCAAAGGGACGGCACTGTTATGTAGTGAAGTAACCATAGTCAAAGTGCATTTTTCACGCGAAAAGACATATCCCCTCCTTCCTTGCACGATTCAAGCAAAGCGCGAGGAAAATACGAAAACGCGCGCACATAAAAGTAATAGTCTCATACAGTTATCATTTCAACAATAACAAATGCGCGCATATAACCCGTATAATTTAGAAGCGAAAATACCATTTCAAACCACTAGTATGGACCAACTTTCAAACTTTTAAAATGAGTATCGATCATTTATCAATGTTTCAAACCAAAAAAACATTTTCCTCAAGTCTACACATGTTTTCTGGTTTGATCTCGTCTATTTACAGTAGAAAATAACGAGGAAATAGGTCTACGATGAAAAGTCACCATCTCAGGGTACTAATCGAACTAGACTCCGTACTTCAGAATGTATGATAACACATGATAATTAGTGATGATAATTTCACAAAAATTACGTATTTTGTATGAATTGTATAATTGTACCTTATGTAGTGGTGTTTGTGTGGGTGTTTGTATGAATCTGTGTGTTGACTACGTGTTTGATGTGTATTTGTACAATGTTATTTCGTTTTTTTTTTATTGTTCTTTGTCCCTGTTTCCATTACTGCATTTGTATTTGTTGACGAATTGAAACAAATCTGTATACCTATAAACACTATACACGAGTCGCATTTTTCATCAAAGGAACGAGGAATTCTCAGTTTGCGCACTCGGTCCCGAGTGTGGATAATACAAGCTATCCGCCGGGCACATACCGCTTGCACACACCACGAGGTGGTTTTTAAGTTTTGCAAGCATTTTGCATTGTGCTCATAATATTGTTGTTGGTGGTTTTCATGCTCCGTTTTGAAGGTTAATTACAATTTCTTCCAAATTACACCATTTTGAATCTCAAATGGGAGGGGGGGTCATTCCCCCATCCCCCTGGCTACGTGCATGCCAAACAGCACCCGTGCAGTCCTCAGCCCACCAGCTTTAAGGTGGGAGAGGTTTTACAGATAAGATATCGCTATGTAAATGGGAGATAATAGAAGATAAAAAAATTAGCAAAGAGAGACAAGCATTATTTTAAAAATGATGTATGATAATTATGGATTTCATATAGTTCTCTGTTGATATCATGTCAATCAGTACTGACAAATGACGTAAAACTTAGATGACGTGGACGAATTTAGAACGTTATGTCTCTGCAAACGCTTCTTCACAATACTACATGTGCATACTAATATCAATAGTATAATGAGCTGAACCATATGTTCTAACAATATTATAATATATATTACCGTCAAAACGACTGAATTTGAAGAGTAATATTTTTACAATACACCCTATCTTAAACTTTTACGGTTCTACACATGCGTCAAATTTCAACCCTTTAATGTGCACGGAATAAAACTGACACGCTAATACTAACAGTAGTAGTTACACTCATCTCAGCGCCCTTCAAACATCTGCCCTCGTGGCCTTACGAGTTAAATCGCCAAGCTGGCGGCTGGCGGCTGGCGGCTGGCGAGACGAAGATCGTGGGTTCGAATCCCAGTTGTCGCCGATAATTTTTTGTGGTTCCTTTTCACCGCCAGGAACTGCTGTTCATTTGAAGGTCGAAGTTTGGCAGGAAACGGTCGATAACATTTATTCATGGCTACCAATTTATTTAAAATCGACATACCCAAAAACGTTGTCCAAGGTATTTGATAAACGAGTAGATTTTTTCTAACTCGTGTTTTTATCTCTTTTATTATCATTTAAGATGAAACGGAAGAAAGTCTTGCATTCTTGATGTAAGTAGCGAGGTTTTTGGTGACCCTTGGCTCTTGATTGTGTTTGTGGGTTTGTCCGCCTTGGAAATTAATGCTGCAGGAGTTGCAAGAGAAGAAACAACTGCAAAGAAAGAAACAACTGCAAAGGAAGAAACAACTGCAACGGTAGACCCAACTTCTAAGGTGTCAAACGTCCCTGACGATGATGATGATGATGAAGATGAAGAAGAAGAAAACCAAGAGAGTAAGCATTTTGCTACAACATTTAGGTAATTTGTTCCTCCTTATATTGTTCAGCAAAGACATCAACATTATCATAAACTAGCGATTTTACCCGGCGTTGCCAAGAATAACACATTAACAGGAACATATTTGTTTTCACCCTGTACAAAGACCAGTGGTGGGGTAAAGTGGGGTAGTAATCCACTCGAGTAGTACTCGGGTAGTTTGTTCGCTACTTCTACCCCACCCGAGAAGTTGCTGAATTGTGTTCCAACTACTCCACTTGAGTAGGTAGACATAACTACTCGAAAGGTACTCGACTCAAGTTTTTGAGTAGTCTTCGAGTAGTTGACCTATTTTAAAAGAAAATAATTAAATAATCATAAAATGCACGCACATATTTTTTGCCAATCAAAGCATCTTTTGTAAAAATCAAAATATAATGTCTACTAATTTCCTACTATTTTGTCTGGTTAAATAAATTTTTGAAAATTAATAACGAAAATCTCAAAAAGTTTGAAATAATGAAGACTTCTCCAAAACTACTGAGTAGCTACCCTACTCAAGTACTACTCGAAGTATTTTTTTGTAGAACTATTCGACCCGAGTAGTGCCCGAGAGTTTTTGTTGAGGAAGTACTCGAGCAGCCCATGTTATCATTCAGCTATTCCCTTGTATGCATCTTTTCAGTTTTTCTAAATCGTTATTTTTTTCTCTTTTATAATTAATTAAATTCCAACTTTTTAATTGTTAACAAAGTACAGACTACTAAGCAGTTACATAAATGACAAATTTAACAAGAATTACTCGTAATTTGAAGTATAAGTTTTATCTTATTTGATATCTATCTACGCCTACAACTGGGCTATAAGATCCTCGTTCCTACGTAAATATCAAGGGCTGTAATTGTTTCAATTTCTTTGAATTAACTCGATACTTGACTCGATACTAGTTTAAAAACCCAATGAGCTTACAAATATTTCAGGAATAATTTGTTTGAATTAAAGATGTAAAATTTATGACACAATATGTGCTGACAATTATACAATTCGGTTCCTCAACATGTTTTAATCGAATTCAACTTGTGATATAGAATATGATTATTTACTATGCTATTCCATTTTGATCAGGATTCCTATTTTAGTTTTAGTTTTTTATTCGTTTTAGTGACCATATGCAATTTTTACCGAATCAATCATTCCTATATCTTTTAAAAAATAGCACTGTTTCTGTATCGATATCAAATTCTTTATTCCCTTTCTCTAGCTACTTGGCGAGGCGAATTTGTCTCAAAAGAAAAGTTATTCTTCATTCATTCTTTGAAATGAAAACTGTACAGTGAAATACATTATTTTCAATTGTTTTCTAAATATCAGGTTGGCCGTTTGACTTTTGTGAAGGTGAATTGAGAGAATTTCATTGTGAGGAAGGCGCTGGGGTCCATATTTACACTGCTGAGTATGGGCGAAGAAGCAAGGATGTATGTAACGGAGGAAAACATACCACCACAAAGATATCCACCACATGCGGCAACAAAGAAGAAGACTTCAAGAAAGTGTACAATGCGTGAGTTAAAGGACTATAACAGAGTCCTCTTGTTGCGAGACTTCCTGTATTTATATATAGCTAACTTCCGGTCTGTTATTCCTCACTTCCTGCTTATATTTCAAAGTTATCTTTTGTATACAACTTATTAACGGTCTATTGTTCTTCGCTCCCTGTTCATATTTCAAAGATATATTTTCTATATAACTTGTTTCATTGAGGAGTTCTATCATCAATCCTATCTTGAAGAAAGACAAACCAGCTGAAGAGATGAAAAGCTACCGACCAATATGTCTTAACTCTTACATTGGGAAACTAGCAGACATAATTATCTACTATATAAGATTCAAAATCTGTTTGTGGCTGGTTGGCTGGTTAGCTGGCTGGCTGGCTGGCTGGCTGGCTGGCTGACTGGCTGGCTGGCTGTGTATGCAATGGGATTACAGCCACAATTTTAACTCAATAGATCTTAAACTTTTACAAACTGTTGGTAGTTATTACCAGATGTGTGGTCAAGCTTTTGGTGACAATCGGTCGACAAGCTTTGGACAACGCACATTTTAAAAGCTCTACCTGTCTGTCACTGGCAGTATCAATAAATTGTTTCATGCAGACATATGCCGCTGGCCTGACTTTACAGTGCATACTTGGACACATCAAATTAGCTGAAAGGGGTGCCTCTCAACCACAACCTACAAACAGACATCACTACAGACAGCAGAAAAAATAATCAAGTGCAACAACAAAGAGTAATGACTGCATGAAAGGACAACCGGCACAACTGGCAGAAAGGTTTTTTGAAAATATGACTACCCGAAATTCAAAAGATGCTTCAAGCTCCCCGGTGAGGCGAGAACAGCTCTACATTGGGTACATCCGCTCAGCTATGGAATATCACCTAGCACTATCGACCTTCTGCAGTAAATCAGCCCAAATGTCCCTCGACAAGATTCAGAACCATAATGTCAGATTCATTTCTGGTACCATGAAATCAACACCAACAGCAGCATGTGAAATACATACCAACATAAAAGTAAATTAGAAAGAATGTCTTATTCAAAGTATTTGGAACACGAGTTTTAGAAGAAAAGTGCGTGTTTACGTCTAAAATAATCTACGATTCTTTCTGTAGAGTACAACACAACTTTCTCTGTTAAAATTCCATTTGATTGAAATATATAAGGCTATTACTAAATTACTAGTCTGGGAATTGCATGCATACTGAAAAATAGGACAAAGGTACCGTAGGTAAATGTTTTTTGTGTCAGCTGGTATATAGTTAGGGACATATCACAGGGGGGGGGGGGGGGCTGACATGGCGTATATACCCACCCTTTTTACCGAAAGTGCTAATTAG